>JABSTQ010009619.1:600000-810623 GCA_013358835.2 Ixodes persulcatus
CAGTAGGTCAGGTCATTGCCATTTTAGATTCTACCGCGTCCTTCTCCCCATCATAGGCCCTTGTGGAGACTCGTCAACGCCCGCTTCAGTGGCTCGGCATCTCGGTAAGACAAGAGAAGGTCGGCTATGGCGGCTCAATTTGGCGCGCGCTGAAAGCGTCTATAAGGGGCAGGAGGTGGCATCCGTATTCCCCATACATAAAGCGAAGTGTAACGGAAGTAGTCGTGGCCACGATATCTTCTCAACCAATGGGGCGCTCGTGAAATCAATTATTGGGGCAAACAACCCTCGTTGCCATGGCATTTCCGTGGTAGCCCGCTTTGTTTGCCCCAATTTGAAGCGGAAAAGTAACGCTTGCTTGACCAGCAGAAAGTCGGCGCCTGGCTCAGACGACGCGCCGGGAGTGATAGTGGGGCAGGTGCATGAACGCGATTTTGTCGAATCAAAGAAGGACGCGGCTCTATTCAACACCTTCTAGAGGCTCCAGTTGGGTAGAAGAGGAGGAGAGAGGAATCGGTCCGTGTGATTACCCGAACCCCGATCGTTGCTGTCGCATCCACGTAGTTTCCAAAGTAGGCTTTAATATGCGGATGTTCGCCGAAGGATACTTTGCAGGTACGTAGCCAACACCTCGTAGATCAAAATATCTTTTGCGCTCATGATTTTTCTTCGCCGAATATCGACAAGCGCGGGCAACAAGTTGGATACGAATGCCGCGTCAGCGCTGGGCGAGGATTCGTGTATAATCGGTGAGATTACGCGGTGCTACGGTGCTCGTATCCAACCTGTTTCCCGGGGCGTGCAAAGCGGAATAGTAAGCCGTGCACGACACACGTTTTCCAAGCACGAGTGGGGGGGGATACTTCACGTTTTCTCCCTATGCTTCACGATTTTTGACAAACTGCCTGAAGCCGGCCGGCCTTGACGGAAACGTCACGGTGTGACGATATGAACAGGACTTAAGCGAAGAAGACAAAGCGGTGGGAACGCGCGCAGGGATGCGCTCGTGGCAGAGGACCGAAGGCAGTGACCGAGAACGAACGCATCGCGACACCGGCGAACCAGACCCGGATAGGCATCGAAAGGCCTGTGGGGGCTCAAACCAGGCTTGCTGGGGATCTGCCGCCTGCTCGGTGTCATCGCCACGAAGAATCAACATCCTGCCCAAGGCTGCAGTGCTTCCCAAGAACGAACGGCTCCTTCCTGCCGGAACCTCTCTGACTGACTTTGGTGGACTTATAGGAGGGGCGTTCATAAAGTTCGTATTATCGGCACAAAAAAATTGAAAAAAACGGAACAAATCAGGCATCAACATGAGCGCGCGTCCCTCTAGTTTCCGCACAGTATAAACATCGCATGCTAAAGTAGTTCTGAACGCCGCTAGGGAGTCAAAACAAAAATGGCTACACCCATCGGTTCCAAGCAGATGCAGTGATCTGTTTTCTCCATTTGAAGGGAAGCAATGCCAAGGATATTCATTCCAATCTGGGAGCGCTGTTCGGGGGCAACGCCCAAGTTTATGACACTTTGGTTAAATGACGCAGACGCTTCCAGTGTGGCCAATTAAGAAAAACATTTCAAGGACGGCGACCAAGTGATCGCTGAAGTGGAGCGATTCCTGAACACTCAAAACGAGGAGTTCTATAACAATGGCTTCCGGCATGAGGCGCATCGCTGGAAAAAGTGGGTAACGTTTGGTGGCGAACAAGTAGAGAAAGTCACAACTCCTACTCGACTTTGATTGCTGAATATCTTTTCCTTCGTAACAATAATACGAACTTTATGAACGCCCCTCGTATATAGCTCGCTGTGCTTCCCATGCTTCTTGATTCTATTTTTGTAAATAATATCTATTCCTTTGCACACACCGTTCTGCAATCCCGAGTCCTCATTTCCACCTTTTTCTGTCACACACGGCTTACGATTCCGGTTTGTATCTCCCTTAAAGACCGACCTACGGAACCATTTTCCGCAAGGTAGGAAAATGCCCCTCGCGCCCCTCCTCTTCTCACCCTCTTCCAAAAGTCACGTGATGGCAGGGGCTTCTTTCGTGTCGGCTTAAGCCCCTGCCATCACGTGACTTTTGGGAGAGGGTGAGAAGAGGAGGGGCGCGAGGGGAATTTTCCTACCTTGCGGAAAATGGTTCCGTAGGTCGGTCTTTAAGGCATTCTCTCTAGAAGGTGCCGACGTAGCTAGTATTTTCATTCGGGTTTGAGGGGGTTGGGGCTATGACAGAACGTCATAGATGTAGGAGGGCAACAGGAGATTCCAGTGATCTGTCCAAAAAGAGGTTGCATCCAGATGTGCGTGTAATAAATAATGCAGTGTCAGCCTGAACATGTCAGCTATCATGTCAGGTACACAACACAATTACACAAAAAAGTCCTTCACAATTCAAGAACAGTTGTAGCCAACAACTTTACTGGGAAAAAAGGGTTGCATCCAGTGGTGCGTGTACAGGGAGTCACAAAAAATAGTTTACACACATACTGAAATGGTGTGAAAAAGTCAGAAACCTGATTAGTCAACTGTTTTCAAGGTCTTTTGTCACATTTCGTAGCAAAATATGAAGTCTGGACTACTAGCAAATAAAATAAGAACAGAAAAAGTCATTTTATATCAACGGCAGAGCGGCAGCTGTCGGGGCGAAACACCAAACAATGGCCATGTTAGTTTACATTATCTGGAGATAGCACCACCAGTACAATAAGGAAATCCGCTGGAGCATCTAGTGCCTCATTGTACTGGTAGCACCATCTCTGGATAATTAAGGTAGACAAGCATGGTCTTCACTCGGTATCTCCCCAACAGCTGTTGCTCTGTCAGTGAAAAAATTGGTGTATGTTATTTTCTTTGAGCTCAAAGTCCAGACCTCATATTTTACCACGAGAATGTCGTGAGTGAAGAGACAATTTTGAAAACCATAACTACTTGATCAGTCATGTTTCTGTTTTTTTGCAGGCCATTGTAACATGTAAACTATTTTTGTGACATCCTGTATAATAAATAAAGCAGCAACAATGTGAAAACATGTTGGCCATTATGTCAGGTACACAACACGCATATACAGGAGAGTCCGTCACAGTTCGAGGACAGTTGTAGCTTGACACTTCCCTGGGAAACAAGGGTTGCATCCAGGGGTGCGCATAATACATAATGCAGTGACAATCCTAAAACGGGTTGTCCATTACGTCAGGTAGACAATACGAACACGCATGAGAATCTTTCACAGTTTGGGAACAGTTGTAGCCAGCCTCTTCACAGGGAAAACGAGGGTTGCATCCAGGCCGGGGTGCGCGTAATAAATAATGCAGTGACAATCCTAAAATGTGTCGTCCATTACGTCAGGTAGACAATACGAACACGCATGAGAACCTTTCACAGTTTGAGAACAGTTGTAGCCAGCCTCTTCACCGGGAAAACGAGGGTTGCATCCAGGCCGAGGTGCGCGTAATAAATAATGCAGTGACAATCCTAAAATGTGTCGTTCATTACGTCAGGTACACGACACGCATTTTAAGCTATGTTTGCCGAAGCAAAAAAAGTGACGCTGCCATGACATTTCGGAATCAGTGTGCTCGACGGTATCGAAATATTAGTTGAATAGAAGCGAAATAATAGTTCTCCACCTCTGCAAAGGCAACGTGACGTTGCTGGGATATGCTGGCGGAGCTAGTGCTGCGTGATGATGTTTCGACTACAGATACGCTGGTGTTTTCTGCAATATCTAGCAACATCAGGACAGCATAAATTTTGCTAGATAAAAGCAATGCCTCGGTAACTGTTGTAAACATGACGCAATCACCGGTTGAGCAACACAGTTGCCGAGGGGTTTTAGGAGCGGACACTTCCGCAGTGCTATGACTGCTGCTACAACATTGCTGAGCAATCGCAAGAAAAATGTTCTTATGTTGCGCTGCTTTGTTGTGCCGACTGTCCCACAACATAAATCCTTACCTTGGGCAGCATTGGCGCCCTTGTGACATTCACTCCGTTTATTATTTGCGATTTGTGTTATTCTTTTGACATATTCGAGTTCAGCGTAATTGTTTTGTGCTTTTGTCTTGCGTAACAGTATACGACTGATTGTCGAATTCCTAGCCCTGTCACCGTGCACCTTGTCAAGTTTTGGGTGTCACTGTTTTACCCAAATGTCAGAAAACAAAAATCTACAATTACAGCACCTCTGTTGATCATTAGACGTCTGAGTACGTAGTGTAATATTATTGGCTATTTTTTTTTCTTTCTCCAAAGCGGAGGAAAGTAACGCTTTGCAGCAGCGCAGTTCAGCGTTTTACTCAAAGCGTAAGAACGAGAGACAGTGACGAGTATAACGTAAGACAAGGACCTGTGAGGCACCATTGCCGGTACAACGTTGCTTTTCTTCACTGACGGAGAAGTGTTGGGCAAAAGAGTGAATGGTTCTATATTTCGTATCAACTAATTTTGTGGTTAGATAATCGTTCAAGTTTGATAACGAAGGTATTTCAGTGATTCATCAGTAATGCAACGTTAGAGATCTCCTTCCCAGATTCTTTTTTTTTTTTTTTATTCTAAAAGGAAGGTAGTTATCGGCGAATTTGTGGTAATGTCAAGAATGAACTGCGTGCACCTCACGCGTGAACATCATTGTCTGCATGCTTGCCGCGAGATGCCGCGTGTTCATGTCACGCGGTCAGTCTCGCTGGGATAAAAAGAATAGGCCGACCCGATCAGTCTCAGATCCATCATCGCCAAAGCCGTGTCGTGCTTTTCTTTTTTTTTTTCTCCCGGCAGCCATGGTTCCGGAGCCGTTGGGTCTCCATGTAAGCGCCGTAATCGTATCCGCACTGCGATGTTGCTCTCACCGAAATACGTCTAGGTCTCCGTCTCGGTTCGTGCGGTCCCGATGTTCCTGCGGTCTCCTCAACAGCTGTGCCTCGCACGCGTCCCGTACCCGTGGCTTTTGGCCTTTCCCTCTTCTGTATTTCGTCCCAGTGCGAGAACGTAACGGGAGTCCAGCACCCCCATGGTGGGTCTTAAGGGGTTGGCGCCGATGTTGGACTAACGGACGCTCTTCGCAAAAGCGGACCTTGAAGTCTCCCAGCTGCCGGCCGAACTTGTAACCGAGCGGCGTGAGCACCCTGTCGATCGAAGACATAGTGTGGGCCACTGGTTTGGCTGACTCTCTGACGGTGAAAAGACAGCGTCTTACGCCCAGCTGGCTTCCTCTTCCTTCCCCGCATAATTAGGAAAGCAACGGCTGGGCGAGGCAATTAGCGCAGCTGCGGAAGGAATATCCGTCGCCACCCGTCAAGCTCACCAACGTTGTGAGCTGCACCGACGACACTTTCATCGCCATCGTCGGTCTGAAGAATGCAGACACCTTTCTGAAGGCATCTTATTGGTACTGCGAACACAACTACGCCATTAACGTCACGGTGGTATATTCATGCTAAACTTCCAGTCTGTATATGCCTCTGCGAGGTATAGTGCTCTCCTGAGCCGAAATAAATATTAATATTGATATCAATTCAAAAAAGAGATAATCAGACAAATGTTCCGTGGAACAACATGATACGTAAACAATTAGAACGTATCTCGGAAGTGAGCAACACAAATAACATTTCGTTTCCTCCTACAGATCTCAGACGCCGATATGCACTGTGTGCACGAGGGGGAACCTGACGTTTCCGTACCGGACATTTCGGTATCGGACGATTCGTCGCGGACGTTTCGGTACACGGTCGTTTCGGTGCACGGTCGTTTCGGTGCGCGGTCGTTTCGGTGCGCGGTCGTTTCGGTACGTGGTCATTTCAGTACCGGTCATTTCAGTTGAGGGCACCGCTGATCTTGACCCGCCCTGCTGACCTATATATCTCCCGGTGTACCCGGCGTCATCTTCTGACGCAAAAGCAGACAACAGTAGTTCTGTTTTTGTGCTCCTCTTTAGGTTTTCACTTTTATGTTATGCTCAGACATTCGTAGTAAAGAATGAACCTTCCTTTTTTTCTTTTTTTTTTTACTTCGTACTTGCAACTTTTTGTCTAACCTCTAGTTATATAGGAGGGTTAGTTTTCCTGTCCGCCATTGCCTGTCTTCGCGCATCGGGGCTAGATCTTCGGTGTTGGCTTCCTTTTTACCGAGCAAACAAGGAGGACTCAAGTTTTTATTCGATGGGTTCGAATACGACAATCAACGAAAGAACGAAGACAAGGTATGTCGGCCTTATATTTAGTAAACAATATAGGCTTTAGAACTTGCATTAAATGCTACCTACCCACTTAGACATGACTTCGGTAGCTATCTGTGAACAACACAAGCTTTTCTATGTCGAATTACACTGCCAAGTACCCGTTATTAGATAGAGCCGTCCCATCTAGCTTGCACGATGCAGACTTCTTACTTTATTAATACACATGCATATACAAAATTTGCCACGAGAGAAATATTTCATTTACATCAATTATTATGATCTACCATGCATATGGCTCCTGGAAGCGGATACTGATGCATTGCATGACGATCTTGCTGATCTACTGAGAAATTCAGAGGCACTGATTGATGTTCTAGAGGGCTTTCATGGAAGACAATGCACTGTAATGTCAATGGACATTAAGGATCTATACTATTCGCTTGAGAAAGGAATAAGTATGTTGATTGCGTTGCTGGTTCGTGTGGTATACAAGATCCCACTAAGTTGCGAAAGAGTGTACATCGGCCAAACTGACCGATGTATTAATGACCGAGCCCGTGAGCATGACTGGTCACTCCGATCGACCACTGGGATTCACTTGCGTGCTGCATTGTGCTGCTTGTAAATGTCAGTACAAATTCAACAACATCACCATCATCGGGAGGGGCACAGATAAAACCACCAGAGAATTATTAGAAGCGTATGCAAATACAAAAGAGGAGCTAGATGCATGTGTTAGCCAAACATAAATTTTTCTACACAAAAAAAAAAGAAATTGCTTATCTTGACACGTGCTGAAGCGATAGGGCGGTTTACTTCGTTGGTGTTTTTTCAATAAATGTTTAGTGGTGTGTCCAGCACTTGTGTCGCTCACATCTTCCCCTTGTCTTTCTTCGTGTTGAAAGGAAAGCCAGGTGTGCAAGTCAAGTTTGTAACGCCACCTAATGCGCAACCCAAGACATAGCCTTCGGAGTATTTCCAGAATAACAACCACGCCAAACCGAAAGCTGTGCTCCCGAAGGACACAATGACCATTGACGAGCTGCGCGCCTCCTTCGCGGTGGGGATAAATTTGTCGCAAGCAAAAGTGGAACATGCCTTTCTCTTCTTACACAAGTTCGGCCAAAGACTCAAGGGTAAACTAACTGACCGGTGGGAGTCTTTTGGAGTAGAAATCGGCAAGGCAGGCGAGGAGATCACCACGTGGCACATCATCAATGTCACTTTTTCAGACGTCAACCCACCCCCCGCGCTCACCGACACCAGCACCCCCATGTCCGAGGAGGGGGTGTTTGGTTTCATTTTGTTTATGTATCGCGTCCTGTCAATCAGAGATCGAGGAACGAACATCTACAGGACCAACATTCGCGCGAAGCTGACACAGCTCCTCACGGCTGCACCCTTCAAAAAATCGAAGGCAGACTTCACTGGGGCTGCTCAGTCCTATGCCGGTTTGGTGTCCGAACCGGCGTACATGTGCATGGTGGCAGCCATGGATATGTTCCTCTACAGGTTCCCGACCAACCCATACGCCACAGTTCGGGTCGGAACAATCGCGTCGAGGTACAAGGATTGTTCCGTCTTTACCTCGCTCGGCCAAACCATCGACACAGCAGCAATTCCGATTGAAGAATTGTACAGATGGATGTTCGTGCGTGAGGTGGCAGAGGAAGCATATGAGATGATGCAATACTCAGAGGAGTTGGACAAAGAATACTCATATGCGGCGTACTTGTCGGACTTCCGACTAGTAAACAAGTCTCCGTACTCCGCTGTGGCCAACCCTCGGCTCCACTCATGGCTCCACACCTTGGGGAGTCTTCTGCTGGCAGAAATGTCACTGAACGCTCGACACCTGAGCGATGCGAGCTTCCACCCCATACTAGCAAACACAGCCCTACTTGCGTTTGTCCGCCGTCGAGCCACAGGATTTGCGATCTCTTACGTCGACACACAGAGACAGGCCGACGAGGAGGGGAAAGAGATGGACAAGCCAGAACGATCAGTGGCAACCGCCGGGATGCCCAGCACCATAGTGGCAGCCAATTGGTTTATCTGGCTAGCCGGAGAAGGGTTCGTGCTTCCCGAAAGCATCTATCAATTCTTGCACAGGACAATGTCTGGAGCGCCCCCGCTCAGAGATGGGTCTATCGGGAAGAAAGTCAAGTCATCCCTTGAGGCTTATTCAACAAATGACTTAAAATCAAAATTGACAACTACTGATCAAGTACAAAGTTGATCCTAGGACAAGCTTGTCCTAAGGGATCTGTTTCTCAAAGTAGCAAATGTAAATCCTGTGATGTTTTAAAAAGTTTTTTTCTTGTTTCCTTTTCCCTCATTTTGCCCCCACCACCAAAGACTAAAGCGAAGCACCGCTCACACTCCAGGCCTCTCTGCCAGCCCCGACACGGAAAAGAAGGAAGTTTTTATTTTTTCGTTTTAACACCAAAGTGGTGTCTTGTACCTTCTTTTACAGGTCTTTCGTGAAAACAAAAGGGGGGGGGGGGGGATTGGTGGCCGAGTGGGCTAGCGCACACCAGCTCTGAGCACGTGGAGCGAAAGCTCGCGCTGCAGAACCCAGGGATCCTGGGTTCAATCCCCACCCCTGCCCGTTTCGATCTGGATGAGCATCGTACCGGCGTGCGGTCGTGTATCACTACTGCGTGGTGCACGTTAAAGACCCAAGGCTAGCGGTTGTACTGCACTGGCTAAATTGCTCATCTACAGCGAGTGACTCGTCGCAACTTTAAAATGGCTGACCAACGACTCGCTGCATAAATATCCACACAACCCCAATTATTATAAATTTTTCTACACAAAAAAAGAAATTGCTTATCTTGACACGTGCTGAAGCGATAGGGCGGTTTACTTCGTTGGTGTTTCTTCAATAAATGTTTAGTGGTGAGTCCAGCACTTGTGTCGCTCGCATCTTCCCCTTGTCCTTGTCTGTATTTTTGAGCACTGTTTTGTTTTTCTGATTACCTAAATAAGGGCGCGTTTCGTCAGGAAGCGTCTCAGACCGTCGGCTACCATGGAGGTACTTCGGACGCAGAAGGGCAAGGATACGCTTTATCTAGAGTCCTAGACGGTTACAAGTATGTTTTACACCGCCATAACAAGAACGGAACCACTGTTTGGCGCTGTGAAAGTATCGTGCCATCAACTGCAGCGTCACAGTCCTGACAGAGGGAGAACGTGTCCTTCGGAATACAGGTATGTTTTAGTTCATTTAATTGCGGGCGTGGTGATTACATTGGAAATTTCTAAGCTTTTACCACCGCGCGTTGTGATATGTTCAATCAATCAATCAATCAATCAATTTTATTTACATCATCATCAAATCGTGATGTGGGCTGCAGAGGCAAAAAGTCAAAACCGTTTTGACTTGACAAGGCCTCTTAGCCTTGCAATTGGCATACGGTAACAAACAACAGCAACCAGAGAAAAACAAGCAACAGCGACACGGGGAAAAAAGAAGAAAACACTTATATACTCTATTTGCTGCTAGAGGAAGGATTTGGCCTTCTACACAAAGAACGAAGAACGACAGCATCTAGTGACTGGATGTATACAGGAAACAAAATATATAAAACGGATGTATTTACAGCTCACAAAGACAATTTACTTTTTATTTGTGAAAACAAAGTTCTCGAATTTCATTTAGATTTAGGTTTTCAATGTTTGACAAATTTTGTTTTTCAACTTTATTTAAGACAAACGGAAGATTATAGCTTAACCTTTGAAACCCATATTTCGTGCGATTTAATGGAATTTTCCAGCGCTCCCTTTCCCTAACGTCATAAGGTTTAGAAATGGGAGTTAAATTTGAAATACAAGTAGAAAATGATTCATTACATCGGAGGGTGGATCTATATCGTGTGAGGAGAGTATACTCATATGAATCAAGAATGGATGTTTTGATTGATTTCAATTTTAAGGCGACCACTCGCCTTAAAATTGCCGAATGCTGCAAGCGCCGAATGCTGCAAGCGCGAGCTGCGCACGCCTTAAGTCTGCCTTAAAGAACCAAGCCGCTGCTGAACCCCACGCTCCTGCGCCAGAACTGAATACGGAGCATCATAAGCCAGGCAAGTGAATCGAGCCTTAAGTATTTACCTTTAAATATTGGTTAGAGCTAAGTGTAATATACCTAAAAAAAATTCTTCTCTTCTTTTAGGTCTCGGAGGACGTCTTAGCTCAGCTTCTTACATTAAAGAGCTTATGAAGCACTATCTACAGAGCGAAAAGACACAACCAGCCTCCACTACCAGGAAGTGCCGCGGACGTAGACTTGGGTGGCATAGACACGAAAACGATGGACGGAAGAGAATTTTTACTTTTTGATGCGCCAACATGTGCCGGCCGCATCATCTGCTTCGGTACACCGGAGTCACCAGTTGATTTCTCTGAAGCGAACGAAGTTTTCATTGATGGAACCTTCTTTTCCTGTCCCTCTGTTTTTACCAGATGATGACATTGAGCATAGTGAAAGAGGGATGCAGCTTCAATGTTGCTTATTTCTTACTGTCAGGAAAATCCCGCGACGTGTAGGAATTCATGCCTTCGAGCATTTCAGACACGCTCTCACTGGTTGCAATCTCTCCATTTCGCTTGAGGTCGTCCGAACGGACTTCGAAATGGCACTCATTCAGGCCTTCCTCTTCGTTTTTTTTCTGGGACTCATCACCGGGGTGTCACTGCCACTTCTTCCAAGCGATTTGGCGGAAAGTTCAGGAGTTACGGCTCGCAAAGGCGTATCGCGTGGACACCTCAGTTGCTGGCTTCGTCAGAAAAATGATCAGCCTCGCTTTTGTACCTCCAAATTTTGTGCGGGTAGCATGGAACAACCTGAAGCTAGCTGCACCTTCGGACCTCAAAATCCCGCCTTTAATTCTTTATTTTCGGAACACTTAGATTATGGGTCATTTCGATATTCCACAGTGAAACCCACACGAGAACTGTGGAGCCCACACCAACAACCTGAAAAAATCCTGGCATAGGTAAGCAGCAAGAAGTATAATTTATACGCGTAAGTATCTCTCGCTGCCTTCAAGGGGATATGCAGTAACATTTTTTTAAATGCAGGAAAATAAACCACATGCTCGGTAGGGTACACCCGAACATCTACGCCTTTGTCGATCTCCTGAAGATCGAAAGATGAGGCCACCAGTCGGGTGTCCCTGCACCAGCTGTCCAACAGTGGCCAGGCGAGGAAACGACTCAAGAGGTGGAAGGACAAGGACGAGAGCATCAACGATCTGGCGGAACGACTGCGGGACGGTTCCCTCAGCCTGGATGGCTTTCTTCAGAAGATGCAACGTTTTTGCGGTATCTAGGTGTCCCCGTAACCATACACGTGTTGTAAGCAGACTTTGTGAATAAATAGGTTGCCCAGGCGGCGAATTGTCACTGGTTGAGTAGTGTTTCTACGAACGAACCGCTGCCCCCAGCCTAGTGTTCGTTCATAAAACAAGCAAAAAAAAGAGAACAAAAAACTAAAGACAGCGGCTCGTTCGACGAACGAGCCGCTGTCCCTTGCCCAGTGTGCTCTCAAAAAAGAAGAAAAGCGCCTCTCATTCAAGAGGCAAAGAAAACGAAGCGAAACGCATTGACGCATAGATGACATGGGCTGCTGACAGGGGGGCATTTGACGCGGGACTTTTGAGATTGGGAGCTTTCGTGCACCACCCAATGGTAATCGGTCCGTGCCCCGTGCGTTTTTGCACGGCATTAAGAAAGGTACACACGGCAAACGTGTGTTTACATTTCCTTGTTTTAACCGACGTTCTAATTAATTGTTATGAATGCCCTGGTGTTTCTTTTTTCTTCTCTATTACTTATTATATATATAATAAAAACGGTTTCTTATTCGCTAACGCCTCAACCGAGGCTCGACTTGTTCAGAACCAAAGAAACAAGAATATGGAGCCAAACCTTATTTATAATTTAATTATCGCCTTACTAGTACCAACTATGCTTTGCTATTCTCTGGCAATATATGGCGGTATTAGCGGCGAGATGTTTCTGTGGTGCCCTCGTTCGGTTACCTTTCGTGACGTCATTACCTTGTGAACAACAAGTTCGATGGTGTTTGTAATGGGCATGGTGGAAGCCTGAAACCATAGCGCTCTCAAAGAAACACTGCCAACACCGTCAAAATTAAAGTTCTTTCATTCCTCTTATTTCCGTCGATGAGAAATCCTTTGCTGACGTCATTGTCAGCATTCGGCCAATCGTGGCAGGGCGACCACAGCGACGCTTTCGATCGCTCACGTCGCCAATAGGCAATATATGCCGGAGGGTCCGAGCAAGAGGGGAACTCCTCCTTTTCCTTTTCTTGAACTGTATAGAACGCTGCACAATTTGTGAATTGCAGAAAGCTAAAATGAAAAAGTTTAACAATCGTTTCATATTCACTTTAATGATGCCCTAACCAAGAAGCTCTTCAAAAGAGGTGCATCAACTTTTTATTGGGTATCTTGCTTCATTTTCAAACTCATCTAGTTCTACTCATCATTATTTTTTGACAGACATTTACATTGATTGTAGTGACTGTTCAGCACTGAATGTGCTCAGTGTATCGGCATGCCTTAAAGTGTGACGACTTTGTATGTGCAGACGACCTCATTACCACCCTGCGAGTAATGCGCACCACCTGCGAGGAACAGATCAATCATTTAGACCCTAAGAAGGTGCTCATCCACAAGCCCCTGAAGGTCATTTTGTGCAGGGTCGCTAGTCGAGCAGAAGGTGGCTATGCGTCCTCTATGAGAAATCACGTTGTCGTCCAGAGAGTGCAGTAATGGTGCACCAAAAGATGACTTTAAGGCTTGGAAAGTGATATAGCACGTGTTACAACATGCAAGAACTTTTTGGTGAATATTTTTCATAGGAGATAATCTGCATCTATAGCTCTTTATCAAACAGTGCTGAACGAAATGAAATAGACCAGCGGAGAACGTGGCCTCGCGCGTACTGTAAAATGCTTTACTGTCAAGGTCTTAATATTTTGTGAATTCGGCAAAGTGTGGATTTTCCGAAATAATTCGTGGGCACGAAATTTCGAGAATCAGGATGGTATGCTATGTATTTGTTACCATAGAAAAACATATTCGCGGTATCTATTTTTCAAGATACTATTTGGGTCGTGAAATTTGCGAAAATGAGGTCTTCGTGAAAATTTAGTCATCGAACTACAGTGTGGTGGCTGTGTGATCAGCTCCGCGAGGAAGATGGCACTCTGCGCACCGCGGCGCGTGTTGGCCATCGGTCGGCGTTGGCAACATATCGGGAACCAGCGTCCTCTGAAGTGTCTTTTGTCCGTGGTGTAAGGGGAGCCCTGCACAGGCTCGCCGTCAAGACCTTTCACGTTGGCGGCCACGCGGCCCTCCTCGCCAACGACGACGTCAAACTCGACCGTCTCACCCTCGCCGACGACTCGCATGATCTTCTGCGGGTTGTTGAGCGCGATGGCAGTCTTATGGACGAAGATGTCTTCCCGCGTGTCGTTGCAGTTGATAAAGCCGTAGCCGTTCTTGACGTTGAACCACTTGACGGTACCCAGCACCCGCTCGTCGAGCACGGGCTCCTTCGTGGTCGTCGCTGAGTCGCCCACGCTGCTGGCCGGCACTCTTTCACCCTTCTGTTTATATCGTCGGCATATTACCCCCTTCGACCCTTCGAGATATAAAAACTGTATCCCGATCCGTCTTTTGTGTCGTAAACTTGACCGATTGTAGTTCGACAGACGTCTAACGCGTCCTCGGATTGTTACCGCTCTTTCAAAAGCTAATGAGTTATTTCCTCTCCTCTGACTTCGCGAGATGCATCGATTCTTTGTGGAGGGTTCAGCTAAAGAAATCTTTCTTTTACAAACCGATTTTGAAGTCTCCGGATCTTTTGAGAGCTTTCATCCTGAGAACAGACGCTTCGGGAAGATGCTTGGGTGCTGTGCTAATGCAAGAGCACGATCGGGTCATGCACCCTGTTGCGTATGCTAGCCGGCAGTTGTTGCCACGAGAAAAGTGGCATATTGAACCATCGAGCGAGTGTGTCTCGCCCTTGAATGGGCGGTGCAGAAATTTCACATATTTCTGTTTAGCAAACACTTCACGGTTCAAAGCGACCATCAACCCTTAAAATAGATTCACTCCGCCAAACAACTCAACAGTCGCGTGCTGCGATGTAGTCTGCTGCTGGCTGAATACGTTTTTCATGTCACGTACATTCGGGGCAGTCAGAACTTTGGGGCTGACTATTTGAGCCGACTATAGAACGCTTTCGTAAAGAATGACATTCTTCAAACCATTGCGATTGCTGCTATTTAAGTGAAACAATTTTTTGTTTCCTAAGTGTAGAACGTTTTGGTCTTTACTTTCTGTTGTTGGATCTTATTTAAACAATTGTCTTTTATAGGGGGGTGAATGTGACGTTGTGGCTGTACAAACGACGAGTAAGACGACGCAGATAAACACTGGGACCACTAGAATAATCAAAGATGAAGACTGCAAGACCGTATCAAGGAATGAGAATAAGAAAAAAAGAAGAGGAGGAAAACACGAGGAGAGGGAACGTTACACACACCCGAGGCGCTCGAAAAAGGCAGTTGGGCATTGGCACCCGGCTCAACACCAGCGGTCCCGGCAGTCGATGAACATTCCGGACGGGCGCCAACAGGCCCGTGGGGACCTTGAACCTGTACACCTTGGACCGCCGCCGTTAGCCAAGCTACAGCAAACCTCCGCCTGTGCCGACCCAGCCTGCCAGGCTCCAGAACCAACGTTTTGATAACGAGGCGTACATATTTTGATGACTCTCATAACTTGTTCCTCTACTCTATCGTACTTTTATTTTTTATCTCTTACTTTGTAAATAACATCTTTCTTCTTACAGCCACCGCTCCGGAATTCTGAGTTCCTTCCTTATCATTTCCATCACACCCGTTTACCAGACAAGAGGATTGTGTCGTCAGCCTTGGTAACGTTGGCATTAGAGTGCCTGCTTTGTGACTTCCATGTGCGGTAAGCGATTCTTTACAGAAGTGTCCTACTACTGAACAGCACGAGCGGCGCCTCCAAATGCTCCTGAAGGAGTCTTCCCTGATGTTCACAAAGAACCCCAGTGGAACCGGTGCCTGAAAGATTCAATTGACACCGGAATACACGGCCTCTACTCTGCAACCCTCGACCCATCATTGCACACAAGGGAGCCCTGCCGGACAAGGCACTCCAAGAGATGATCGACACTGGTGCAGTACGTGCGTCTCACAGCCCCTACACCTTCCCGATCGTCGTTTCCCCAAAAAAGAAACGAACGACTCGGCTTTGCGTTGACTGTCGCCGTCTAAATGCCGTAACCGTTCGTGACGCGTACCCGCATCCTTCGATTGAGTCGATCATGTACAATTTGGGAAACGCGAGCTTTTTCACGACTCTTCACTACAGTCGCGGTTTCCTCCAAATAGAGGCCGAACCCGCTGACGTTGAGAAAGCAGCATTCATAGCTACAAGTTTGTGCGCATCCCTTTTGGCTTGAGCAACTCTACTGTCACATTCCAACGTATTATGGACATCGTGCTTGGCATATATGGGTAACGTAGTATTCTTTTTACGCTCGTTTGAAGCGCATTTTGTGCACCATTAGACTGTTCTCGAGCGCATGCGGAATGCTGGTTTGACAGTTCACCCAGAAAAAATACAGCTGGCAAACATTTAAAACTAACCTGCTTGGTTTTGTAATCGACGATAGAGCGCTTAAGCCAGATGAGGCTATAGCCGAATATAACTGAAGGCTATAATCGAATTTCCGCCCCCACAAGATTCAAAGAGTTTGCAGCAATTTCTGGGCATAGTTGAATTTTACTGCCAGTTCATCCCCCATTGTGCAGAAATAACGCGGCATCTAAATGAATTTCTGCGCATAGGCGTCAACTGGCGTTAGACGGACGCACAGAAAACTGCTTTCCTCCACTGTCCGGAGGTATTGCCGAAACAGGACCTTTGAAGCTCCCAGACATCAACCGTCCTTTTGTACTGCAAATTAACGCAAGAGGCTACGGTTTAGGTTCTGTGTTGCTGCAAGACCTGGATGGTGCCTTACGACCCGTACCGTTTGCTAGCCATGCGTTGACAGCAACTCAACGGAATTTAGAACGTTTGCGAGCTTGCGTGCCTAGCCATCATATTCGCTCTGCAGAAATACAATATATATCGTGATGGCACGCGCTTTGTGATCCAGTCAGGTAATGCCGCCTTGTGTTGGCTCCAGTGGCTGGAGAATCCGGCAGGACGATACGTTGGGCACCTATGCCTGAAAAATATGCCTAGATCATTGTACAAATGCCAGGCTCACAAACCAAAGTCGCAGACGATTTGTTTCGCGTTCTGCTCGGCAAAGAGCACGTACACGAGGATGCCAATGTCGTTGCTCCGATTGATGCTGGCCCTCCCTGGGGAAATTTCATCAGCCGACATGACCTACGCGCAGCACAACAGAACGATCGACTTTGTCGCAGGGTTTCTGAGTGGCTATCTGCAAGTGACCGATGTAACAACAGAAATGCTGACAGCGTTTCGACTCGTACGTGCTGGCCGAATACGGCCTGCTGCGACGGTACATACCTCAGAATGAACGCGAAGAGGGTGGCTCCACAGATACTCCATTTCGAGCCGTGACACCTCGCTGACTTCGCACGTCTTTCATTAGGTACTACCTAGGGAGCTTTCACGTGCGCTTTGCTTAAAGGGGCAATGCAACGATTTTTGTACTTTGCGCAAATACCGCTCAGGACGAATCCCTGACGCCAATGAACTATGCAACACGCGATCGTTTTTCATCACGCACCCTATCAGTCGCAGGAAAAATTAAAGAAAAACGAGCAGCGTTCACCTCCTCAACTCGCAGCCAGAACAAGCGGCCACCTGATCTGGAGACAGTTATATGCCGCCAATGTTAATCGTACTCACGCGCTGGGGTTGGCAAGCCACAGGACACGCGCTGAGTTCCAGACATTGTTATGGCTCGGCCAGAGCCGGGCTCGGCTATTAGCGGCGAGAAGTTTTGGTGGCGCCCTCTTGTGGTTCCCCTTTGTGACGTCATTACCTTGCAAACAACAAGTTCGATGGTGTTTGTTATTAGCATGGTGGAAGCTTGAAATCATTGCGCTGTCAAAGGAACACTGCCAACACCGTCAAAATTAAAGTTCTTTCATTCCTCTTATTTCCGTCGATGAAAATCCCCTTTCCGACGTCATAGTCAGCGTTCGGCCAATCGTGGAAGGCCGACCACAGCGACGCTTTCGGTCGCGCACGGGGCTAATTGTCGTCGTTGCAGCGATTGGACACGGGCCACTACCCGAATGCTTCTCGAGCTATCAATTATCACGAGCCCAAATCGAGTGCTCACGCAATGCTCGGGTCCAATCTATGAGCCGCATTCAAATATCGTCCCTGGAGGATGCTGCTACCACCAGGGTACGTCATCAAAATTTGCGAAGGAGAGATTGAAAGAAAACGCTCGCTTTTCTCCTTGAAATTACACCGCAACAAAGAGGTTTCTTGGTCAGTGGCGTTGCGTGCGAGTGTACTTGGGTCCCACTAGTGCCAGTAAGCTCATACAAAGTGAAAAACGCTCAAAACAAATATCGTTGCACCGCCCCTTTAAAGGGGTGCTCCGGCGATTTTTTGAGCTACCTCAACTAACTATATTTTCTGACCCCCGGCCTTTACCCTTTCTGGTATGCTATTTAATATCGCGAAATTCATAATAGTTATTGTGAAATCGGCAAATGAAAATGATGCAAAAACCAACATTTAAATATACCCGCACTTTTCAGTGCCGTGACGTCAGTGGCGGGCAGGCTTGCCAGTCGAGCAAGCAGTCTAAAAAATAGAATATGCCAATCATTAGTTCCGTGCTGGAGCGCGGGGACTGGAGCGAGATTCCAAAGCATTCATTTGACACCATGAAACTGCTTCGAATCTGTTGGGAACAAATTCTACAGTCCAAAAAGTGAACCACTGCCTTCCACTGACGTCTCTTTTTCGTGGTTGCCAGTAGAGACTTTCAGTTTGAAAAACACGGTGAGGACCAAAACTGTAAATTCAATAACTTCGCGAAAAACAATTATTTTGACCTAATATTTGGGATACTATTTTAGCATTGTTGTTTGGCGAGTTTACCAAAATTTCAAGCAAATCGGGGACCATGAAGAAATCGCCGGAGTACCCCTTTAAGGTGATGACATCTGGCCATTTTGTTTCGAACGCTTATTTTTATTTTTTGTTCTGAAGCGCGTGAAAGAGCGTGTCCCTGCACGCACTCGTGGCGCTGACTGTGCTACGGCGACATCTTGTTTCCTGCGATTTCTTTATATTTTCCCTGTGAGCGCGTGCTGTCGGAATCGGGTACTACAAACGATAGCATCGCCCTAAACAGAAGGACATTGAGGCACTCAAGTACTACCATGACTCTGCCTTGACTGGTCACAGTAGTGGCTATAAGACTTTTGAAAACTTGAAGGGGTCCTGCGATCCTATTTAAACGTCTACCTTTTTTGCTGTTTCCACATCTATTGTGGTTCGGGCAACCCAGTGGGCACGGAGAGTGTCATTAAATATCTGTGCGTCATATTTTAACTGGACGACGCGTAAACCTCCTCCTCCTACGGGGACGCCCCGTCTTGTCGAACGTGCGCGGCATGTGACGAATTCGTGACGTCGTCGGTTCCGGTCAGCTCCTGCCTTACGACTGGTGAGAGCCGGTAAAAGCTTCTTTTTTTTTTCTCTCAAAATACAAAATATAACTGGCGCGAACCGTTTCAATTATTTATGAAAGTAGTTTTTGTTTAGTATTTCAAATTAAAAAAGAAAAAAGTGCAGTTTAGAAAGTACGGAAACAAGAAACAACGCGCGATGACCCGAATGACCCGTCGACATACCCGCCGCTAAGCGGTGGAAAAGGCGGCGCAGGCCGGCGAAGGCGCCCCCGCGGAGGACGCACGACCCCGGCGGCACGTTTTGCAAGAAGCGAAAGTACGAATTTGTTTCCCGTGGTCTCGCGCCACAGGAGACTTGCCCGGAACTTGAGTGTCGCCGAGTTGGGGCCGAGAGGCTTCGCCAGCGCGCTCCGCACGCTTACGAGGAGTGTCTAGCTCCTACTGTACTTTTCCCCGCTCCGCACTTCTATCGATGATTCGGAGCTCCAACTCCAGCAGACCCAGTAAATTCACGGTGGCAAGCGCGGTTTAGGGCTGAAGCCCTAAAGCACGCAACGAGCCGTTGACGCACATGTGGCTGCAGGGGAAGCGACCATGAACGTAAACCGCAGCCGATTGGCCAGTCGTTTCGCTTCTACCATTGGCCTCCCAAGCCAGAACCAGGGACGTCATATAGGAGGTTACTTGGTGTTTTTGTTTTTGTCATTTTAATTTAAGAAAAGTTTCAATAAGTTACTGCGCTCAGTGCGCTGAGCTTCGGTGCAAATTAAAAAACAGTCAGAAAGTCGTTGCAGGGCCCTTTGAAGCCGAACAGCTACTTGGCGAGCCATTCGTCAGGGCGTTCTGAGGTACGCTCGCTCATACACGGTTTGTTACAAAAGCGAGCCCCGTGGAGGTCAACACCCTGGTCTCATGCGGTCAGTCGTTAGTCAATTGTCATAAAAATGCATTGTTGTCGACGTCATGGGCTCTTTCCCACGCAGTCCGCGTGGCAACCCGTACTTGGTGGTCCCGAATTACTCGAGCAAGTGGGTGGAGCTATTTGCATTGCGATCGCTGACGTCCCAGAAAATCTAGTCTTGTATAATGAAGACGTTCACGGGCTTCCGTTTTCGAGGGAGATTGATCAGCGACATTGCTACTTATATTTTCCAGCAGAGTGTTCCAAAACTCAAGTGCCGCATTGGGCATGAAACACTGGCGGATGTCTCCCTATCATCCACAGGTAAATATCACGGAGTTGGCGAACCGAAATAAAATGTCGATGCTGATCGCTCACACCGGACGTCACCATGACTTGGACGCAAAGCTCCCAGACCTTGCGTTCGCAACACGTACGACCGCTAACCGGTCTACTGGTTTTACGCCCGCTTGCCTTACTTTCGGAAAAGAGCTGAGTTTCCCGCTGGAAAACACTTGCACGACCAACAATCGTAGCGCTGCTCGCTCTTATGGTCAGTTTGCAGGAAGTCTACGACGCAGACCCAGGGAGACATCATTCGTGATGGCGGGGAGACTTTGGACGTCTCACGGCAGGCTGAGCAGTGCAATCGCTGCCACCGGGACGTGCAATTAGAAGTTGGATATATCGCTCTCCGACGGACACACCCTCAGGAGAGCTTGGACGTCGTACGACTGCAGCAGGCTGAGCAGTGCAATTACGGTCACCCGGACGTGCAGTTTGAAGGTAGAGATGTCGTATTTCGATGGACAGAACCATTTAGTGACGCCTCCAGAGGTTTCACAGCTTCCCTGACGAAGAGATTTTGATGGTCTATATCGAGTGCGAGAGAACGCCTCACGCCACACGTAACGCTTGTCCACTGTGAGTCTGGACGACTCGCTGGACCCGTTCATGCCACCAACCTCAAGCGGTATTATGAATCGGATGACGAACTTTTCTCGCAGGTGGAGAGTCATACCGGTCGGGTTAATACCTAAAAAAAACTTAATTCTGCGAGGACTTTTTTAGATGTTGGTGACTAAGACGAAGACTTAGAAGAAGATGCGCGTTGCAGCAGTCTTTGGCGAGAACTGTAACTTTTCCACACCCTACTGAGCTTCTGCGTGGTTCCGTGCGGATAACACCGATAGTGTACTCGCAAATTTAACTAGTCTATTGCCGCGCCCTCGTAGATGACGCCTTCTTGTAGAAGCAGATCAGGAAGAAGACAGAAGATAGTTCTCATTTCAGTTCTCGGCTTTTCAAGATGCCCCGCTACTACAACCGAGGCAGACGACCTTATTCAACTCTGCCGCCGGCCCACTGCGAATACCTAGGACGTCGCCGTTCGGCTCCGGGACTCTACCAGTGCCGCCGACGGCCGTCGCACCCACGCCATAGTCATGCGGTGACCTGGGCAGTGCTAGATCCCAGGGTCTTCCGATCGCCTGGCCCTCAAGCCTACTCTGAGGCGTTCAGCCCAGGCCCCTGACCACGGACCCCACCGCGCGGATCCGGCAGCCGTTCAGGGGCCTCATGCTGCCACACAGCCACCCTCCTGACCCGGTGAAGCACTGCGACGAGGAGGAGGACTGGACCTTGTGCCGGCCTTCCTCCTCGTGAGTCCTTCTTGCGAGTATGCGGGCAGTACGCACCAAAAATAAAACTGATAGTTTTCGCTTTCGTTTTAATTTTACGCGCGATTCTGTGCGGAATATGTGTTTGCGTTCTCGCGAATTTAACTCACCTATGCATATGCTTATGGGGAATTTGCAGAGCACGTTCGTCCTTTGTGAATTGAGCTCATAATAGACCAAATGATGACTTAACTCGAAGTAATCAAGAGAGTAGGCCTTATGTCAGTTAGGCTGACATAATGTCTATTGAGTTAATAGTAACTTGAAGTATAAAAATAGAAATCATAACGTCAGTTGACCTTATTGCAAATCAATTGGTTAACTATTAGCTAAACGTAATCAATAAAGTAATCATGACGTCAATTAGGCTGAATTGAAGTTCATTTGGTCAATAGTAACTGGAAGTAATCAAGAGTAATCATAATGTCACTTCAGTACCTACGAGGTGGTATCCGAAAGTTCCCGGACTAGTGTCATCATGTGAGAAATAAGAAAAGTGCACGTTTGTACCGTCAGATGTAGCTACACTCATATCGCACGAGTGGATGTATCAAGGGCGGAGTGATGCATCCATACCAGTGGATGTATCAAGTAGCGGAGTGATAGGACAGTTCATCCGCCGGCAGCGTGCACTAGTGATAAAGTGTCAGAAACCGTCAGGGTTTTGAAAAATGAACGAAAAACATGAGCAGCGGGTTTGCGTGAAATTTTCGGAAATACAAAAGGAAACTTTATAAATGCTTCGTCGGGCGTACGGTGATGCTGCCATGGGACGCAATAAGTGTTTCGAGTGGCATTCTTGGTTCAAGGGCGGTCAAACCTCAGTGAAAGATGGCGATCGTTCAAACCGGCCACGAACCAGACCAACACCTAAGAAGGTTCCGAAAATTGCAGAACTGATTTAAGACGATCGTCGCCGAACCATTCGTGAACTGTGTGAAATGGTAGGAAATGGTTACCCGCAGTGCCAAGCAATTCTCAGTGACGACCTGCTAATACACCGCGTCGCCGAGTAGTTCGTTCCTCGACTCTTGACTGCGGACCAGAAGCAATGGCGTGTTGATGTGTGCATGGAGCTTCATGCCACTGCACGTGTAGACGCAACCTTCATCAGCAGGGTCATCACTCCTGATAAATCGTAGGTTTAAGGATATGACCCTGAAACGAAGCAGCAATCTTCCCAATTGAAGAGCACGAGTTCACCAAGACCAAAACAAGCAAGACAAGTGGGGAGCGCTACCAAAACCATGTTCATCGTTTCCTTCAATGCAAAAAAAGGAGTCTACAGGGAATTTGTTCACAAAGGACTGACTGTTCACTTAGATTTCTACTGTGACGTTCTGGCACGCGAAACGACGTCCGCCGGAAACGACTTGAACTTTGGTGCAACAAAAACTGTCTGAACCATCATAACAACGCGCCGAGTCATATCTCCCTCAAGATCACTGACTTTTTTGGCAAAGAACGCCATGGCAAAAGTACCCCGTCCTCTCTACTCATCCGGCCTGGCCCTCTGCGACTTTGCCTTGTTTCCGAAAAAAAATTGAAGCTCAAACGGCGTCGTTTTGACACCGTGGACACCATTCAACAAAAAGAGCAGAAGGTCCTCGACAACTTCACGGAAAAAGATTTCAATCAAGTGCTCCAAGACTGGTAAACGCGCTGAGACAGATGCATTCATTCCCACGGTTACTTCTTCGGATGACACTAAGCCTAAACCGATGTATGATAATAAACCGTTCTGTACTCCCAGTCCGGGAACTTTCGGATGCCAGGTCGTTCTGTATTTTAAGCAAACAAATGGGCATCGACCTTGTGTCGTACTTGCTCCCCACCCCTTTCTAAACACTCCACTCGAATAAATAACTACAAATATATTCGTGCCATTCCACAGATTTAAATGTGTTTAAATTATTTTTCGTAAAACTATAGATGAATGAAATGTTTTACTGAGGAATATTCATGTGTTGAGCAATTCGCTACAGCACGTTCCTGTATAGTTCAAATGTGATGGTATTTTATGATCACCATAAAACAAACACTACTAGTCTGGTAGCCAGTGAGTATTTACACTCATGATAATTTTATTGAGTTTCTTTTTTTTTTTCAACGTTGTAGATTAAAATTGTGCCATTTCGATTAAAATGAGCGGGAAAATCTGTAGTTCTCAGACTACCGAAGGTTTTCATAAGTCTTGAAACGCTTTGTTTTGATTGAATCGATATTAACGTAATACTCCTGTACTCAATCGTAGCATGTTCTGCCAACATTGTTCTACGCTGTACGATACCATAGAGCGAGCGGCCTCGGAAACTGCTTGCAACGAGGAGAATTTTGTCTGATACCACATCAAACTATTGCGAAGTCTACTCACACTCATTTCAAAAACCGCACTAAAAACAAAATCCGGCTTCTGCGGGGCCTTACTGATTTACTCCTTTATGCGATGATTCAAGATATATATGGGTGAATTTTTCTATTATTTTCACGTTATTTTATCAAAAGACGTGCACGTTCTAAACGCCAAAATCTTGGTTTCTTCCTCCGACAACGAAACATTTTAGAACTACTTTGTGCATCGCATGAACAATGCGCTAAGCTTCTTTCTTTTTTATGTAACAAGGAGTATAGTTCAGCGATGCCTTAATCGATCGCTTGAAATAAGCAATGGGCGTACTACGCCCTCTAGCCGACACTAATGTGGATTCGAAGAAAATGATATACGTGCGCAACGAGTATATTCATTTTTAATAATGGTTGATTGGTTGACTGACGCGGTTCCCTTCTTGCTACTAAACCGTTCGCGTCGATACCATAGTACCTACAAGTGCACTTTGCTTTTGGTGGTGACCTGGCATCAGACCAGTTTTTAGGGAGTCTTCCCAGACAACACCCGACATCCTCAGGACGTCCTCAAAAGGTACGAACATCCTCACGGTTTTCAAGACGTCCCCAGGACATCCTGAGAACGTCAGTCGCTGGATCATCCTAGAAACGTCCTTCGGAGGATTTATTGAGGACGAAGGATGCAAAGTTAAAGGTAATATATACGTCCTCAATTTGATTGCGTTTTTGAAAAAAGTAAATGAATGAAATGGCGGTAGTATACGCAGTTCGTGTTTATTGCTAAACTAAATTTCACATACAAATCATTACATGTAGTTATGTAAGTTTAGGACATGTTTTAACTATAGTTTTGATCAAACAATTCTTTAATAAAACCAGGACGCACTACAATTATTATTAGTTTTGTATTTTCGCAGTATTTCGGAATTCAGTTTCATTGGCAACATTCAATCTAGGTGGCTCAAGCTACCGCCTACTCCAAGGCGCACCGTTATTGCAATAATCCACCCATCCGAAAGACCCAAGCAAGCTAAGCCAAGCCAGGACAGAAACAGAAATAGCCTCGAGGTTATTGATGGCTTGACAATGTGATAATGTGGATGCTTGAGCTAGTAGGTAAGTCATGCTTGAATGGAACAGCGCGGAAACAGTCACACTCACAGGCCCACAAAAAGGAAAAAGGAATAAAAGTTTAATTTTTTTTAATTTTAATTTATTTTCTAAAAAAAGTATTTTTAATTTTATTTTTTTATGTTTTTTTTGTTTTATTTATTTTAGTTGTCATTTATTTATTTATTTATTTATTATTTAATTATTAATGTTTATTGGCTATTTGGTTTCTGGTGTTTAAAAATTTTAAATGTTCTCATTAACGGCGAAGGAGAAGATGACGACAATTTGTGGAAGAAGAAATGAATCACTGAGTTGTTAGTCAGCGCTGCGAGTCTGTATATCCGCGCTGTTCCATTCAAATTGATGATGGCAGCAATGAGAGGCAGTGACAAAGGTTAGTGTTTTTTTATATGTAATACTTCTTCGAAATGGCGGAAAGCAGTGAACGGCAATTTCGACGGGAAAGATGCCGGTGCGTAAACGAATGCTTCGAGCTTATCAAATGTGCGAAAGTAGACTCGGTAGCAAGCGCATCTTCCTCGCACGAACCGAAACCGCCACAACCATCCTCGGCGGTGTGTTTTTCTCCCGAGTTCGATAAAGATGTGTGTGTGCCGTACCAACGTTTTCTGCTGTGACTGTCATCACAAATCAATGTTTCAGGGGCAGTGAAAGCAAATGTGGAGTGTGCAAACAAAGCTGACGTGGAGACCATCATCAAAGTGTGGCTGCGCCACGCTGGAGAGAAACTGAAAAAGATGCAGTCAAAAGCCGGAGATGTTCGACATGATGGTAAGTTTCTCACATTACCTGTTTTTATTATTAATGCTTATGGAATAGATTTTTTTCTAGATCCCGCTGACTATTCGGACTAGTGCTGGCCAAGATGCGAAGCCAGACTGCATGTCTGGTGCAGACAGTGAAAAAAGTCATGAATAACATTTGCTCTCCAATAAAGTATTTCTTGAACAGTTACCTTTGTTTGCAATAATGAATGGCATGATCATGATCATAGTTGCAGGCTAAGAACATAGGGCAAGGAAAGACGCAGAGGAGAAAGCAGCCGGGATGCTGGAGGGGAGAGGTTTTCTTCTCTCCTCTAGCATTCCGTCAGCTTTCTTCCCCCTTTACCTTGCTTTATGTTCTTAGCCTCTTACTGACTTGTAATCTAGAATTAGTGTGTGAATTTCACTTTAAAATAGTACACAACAATGAATTTCTTTCTGCAGGCAGCTCTTGCAGGCCTCTCCAGGTTCAAAATCCAGTTGGAGAAAACCTAGAAACAATAACAATGAAATCATCCTAACAGCTCAGTGAACAGCTGCACCTGCGGTGCATTGTCCTAAAAATGTACTAGAAAAATCCTTGGCTGCCCTCCCGAGGACGTTCTGAGGATGTCCTGAGGCCGGACAACAGGACGTTTTAAGGATGTTTCCAGGATCACTTGAGGACATTCTCAGGTCATCATAATGTCCTCAAAAGTTTGTCCTGAGGACATCCTGGGGATGTCCAAGTGTTGTCTGGGTTGTTTATTTTTGGATCACAAGCACGTGAAAGAACCTCTCCCGGCACGAGCTCTTAATGTTGACTGTGTTATGGCGGCATGTTGTTTTCTTGATAAAATGGAAACTTGGGCGAGTTGGTGATTCATATTCTAAGGTTAACAGCGCAAGATCAATCACACGCACCGAGAAACAAAAGGACAAACACACGCGCTGAATTACAACTCGTTTTGTATTTTGTTACTTCTTTGTTCTCGTCATTGGGTTGACTGTTGCAATCTCCATGACCAGCACAATAGCACGAATACAGTAAGCCCTTCGAAATATGCTTCTGAATCCTCACCGCAATTTTCAGGATAAAAATTTGAGCTCTTTTGAGACAGTGTTAAGGACGGACTACTAGCACACTTGTCAGCGAGAAGCGCTATTTTTGTTTTTAGCTTCCCTTACCTCTCTGGTCAGAGGGTCCCGTACTCTTCCCATTACAGAACATTTTTCGAAATTCGGAATGCATCCACAATCCCTACAGTGCGGGCCCAACAGTGCGGGTTCCAACAGTGCTGGTCCCGACAGTGCGGGTCCCGACTTCTTCGTATTACAGAACATTTCTTCGAAATTCGGAACGCATCTACGATTCCTAAGGCAAGTGTCGAGATGGGCCCCTGAAGCACAAAGTGCTCGCTGCGCTTCTGAAGGAGTTGATATCTTAACACGGTACAAGCCTCGAGGCACCATGTTGCCTATAAAGAAGATTGAGACGTATTTGGGTTTGTGATCATGCCACGAGATGTGTATAGCACCAAGGCCATGATAGCCATTGACTCGGTATTTCAACGAAACCCAAACGTACCGCTTTTGAAAGTCAAAACAAGCCAAAAAAGTATGTAGAGAGCTAGACTTAAAAAAGTGTGCCGCGTCTATTGACCGCAGTAATAACCTTAGCTTAGAGTTCTTTTTCAGCGCAAAAACCCATAAGGTAGATTGTCCATGAAGACTAATTGTGTCTGAGATTGGAACCTGGCAGAAGTCTGTTGCTTTATTCCTACAGGAAACATTAAATCTCTTACCGGTTAATGATCCCTTCATGCTGAGATATCCATACGAAGTGACTGATTTTTAACCAAATGCAATGGTAGACACTTCAAGACCTTCTTAGTAGACATCAAGGAACTCTACTATTCCTTCCCTCAGAAGGAACTTTTGAAATATGTGGAATATTGCATTGATTCATTTGGTGTTATCGCGTTTCAAACTGCGTCAGGAATATCCCAAAGTGGTTTCCTTGAACTACTCACGGTATGTTTAAGAACTATCTTTGCGTGTTGGGAACAAAACAATTTTTTGCAGAAGCAAGGGGTATGCATTGGATCTTGTATTGTGTCAGTTCTGAGTAACCTTTACCGGTACCATCAGGACCGGTACCTTTTACAGTGCTCAGATGATTCTAGTGTTGTGAAGGTGTTTCGCTTTGTGGACGACTTCTTGGTTATCCTAGATTGCGCAGCTAAAGACTTTCAGCTTATGGTACTTAACGTTCTTTCGTGTTTTAAGACGTGCATAGATCCACTAGAAGTAAATCATGAACTTCCCACTAAAGAGTCCTTGCAATGTTTAGACCTTCGGTTAATTTTTACGGACTATCATGCATGCTGGTCCTACGAACCGAGAGGGAAAAAAACCACTCCTTTTGTTCAGATCGGCACACTCTAAGCTAGTGAAGAGAAGTATTGTTAAGTTATGCCTCACGAATGTTCTTAAAAGGTCCTGTTTTCATTCTCTCAAAGTCAGCTTCAATGCACAGATTAGCAGGTTAGAATCAGCGGGGTACCCTATTTCCTTACTGACGGCTGCAGCAGAAGATGTTTTAAAGAAAATCAGATGGGGTAATCAAGTAGTAAGCGAAGTAAGATATAAAAAGAAAAAGACGGCTGTTGTTCCATATAAACATAATGTGTCTCACAGACTTAAAGGGATTATCCGGTCAAATTTCGTATTCATGAAAACTTTTAGACCTCATTGTCAATGGCTGTAGGGGCATCTTCCACGACAAATCTGAATTTTGTGTGCTTCCCTGGAGGAGAAATTGTATTTTAACCCAAGCGTGCATAAACGGCGTTTTCCTCTTCCACCTTCAGGAAAGCGGAGTTTCAGAGGTAACATCAGGCAAAGAACGCGCCGAACTGAAGTGCACTTCGAATTTTGTCCTCCGCGTGAGCGGTACGACGTGATTCATCCTCGCTGCTGCGCTAGATTTTTTTTTTTTAGAATGAAAGGGTATTTTTGTTGTGCGGTTGTCACGCTCCACACTTCTCCGCGCCATTTACAGTGGCGAGTAATATGGAACGCTGCGGTGCGTCGGGAGCACTGTGTTTCCACGGAGGAATGAGGCATAGGATATGACAATTGCAAGACTGGTGTGACGTCACGTCAGGCATGGGAGTGCAGCCGTTGATACTTGCGAAATTCGGCGTGGAGTTTCGTTCAATTATTCGTCGTTGATTACACTAAATTGGGGTGTCGTTTAATGAAATAAAAATGGCCTATGTTAATCATTAGGCTCCCACCAGGTAACCATCACGAAATCTTAAGAACTTCCGGTTTTCACCGGACAATCCCTTTAAGAGGATAGGAAACCGTATCAACATCAACGTAGCCTTTTCTGCACCGAATGAGCTTCTTAGCTTACGCAGGAAGGTTAATGTGTCAGCACACCGACAAGCTGGTTGTACAAAAAAGCATCAGAAGAGCTTTGTTACTTGAATCGAGGGGGTAGTTTATTTTATTCCACTCTCGTGTGGTAGAGAATATATAGACGCTTTCAGCGCGCGCCAAATTGAGCCGCCATAGCCGACCTTCTCTTGTCTTACCGAGATGCCGAGCCACTGAAGCGGGCGTTGACGAGTCTCCACAACGGCCTATGCTGGGGAGAAGGACGCGGTAGAATCTAAAATGGCAATGACCTGGCCTACTGTGGTAATGATGAAGTGGAACGAACGGAATAAGAGGGAACAAAAACTGAAGGTCGGTTATGACGGCGCCCATGCACAGCTGCCTGAAAGCGTCTATAGAATAAACCGGCAGGTGTTTAAACGATAGCTTAAAAGAGCACTTCTATAGCACCCACAAAGTCGTTTCGGGACACCTGGGCGTACACTGTAGGAATTGTGGATGCGTTCCGGATTTCGAAAAAGGTTCTGTAATAGGAAGAAGTTGGAACCCGCTGACCAGAGAGATAATGAAAGCTAAAAAAATAGCGCTTCTCGCTGACAAGTGTGTTAGTAGTCCGTCCTTAACGCTGTCCAAAAAGAGCTCCAAGTTTTATCCTAGAAATTGCGGTGAGGATTCAGAAGCATATTTAGAAGTGTTTCCTGTATTCGTGATATTGTGCTGGTCATGGAAATTGGGAAAGTCAACCCAATGACGAGAACAAAGAAGTAACAGAATACAAAACCAGTTGTAAGTCAGCGCGTGTGTTTGTCCTTTTGTGTGTCGGTGTGTGTGATTAATCTTGCGCTGTTAACCTTAAAATAAGAATGTTGTTTCCGCCTATTTCTTCTTATTTTCGCTTAATCGTGTGCCGTCGGCATTGGGTATCACAAAGAATGGCATCACCTTAAACAAAAGAACGTTGAGACGCCCTAGTCGACCCTTGCGAGAAATCTACCGCCGCTTTTGCGAATCTCATATCCAAACAAAAAGAGCGAGAGCTTACACGAAAGCCGTGCGATGTCTGTCCACAAATGAGGAACCTTTGAGATATTTTATGACACCGCAACAAGCAAAATCACCGAGCCCCAGATCATTAATCAGGCCCAAGAACCAGATTTTGCAGCCGCAGGTGTAGAGAACAGCTGGTCGCCCACAAAATCGCTATTGTGTAAGCAAACATTCAAACTCTCTCGGCCCAAAGCACCTTCATTTTCGCTGGAAAACAAACAATTATCTTCGGAACAAACAAAGAAAGCGGGCTGGAGCAGCTTCCCCGAAGCGCGCACCAGTATTTTGTGTCATTGAAGGTCTGTCGCTGTCAACCTCGACTTATCGGGAGCGCTCATTCGGAAAGGCGACACGGGTCGATCACGAAGGCTCTGCGAAACGTTCACAAAATGCGTTCGAGTTCCATAGCGTCGTGCCTATTATTTTTATTGGCCATCATATACGGTGGTGCGGAAGCGGAGCAACAGTGAGTATGACAGTTTTGTAGATTATACCGTTAAGATAAAACTTAATTAATTACGTTATTGCGATAGTTTCCTTTTGCGTAAATAACTATGGAGCTATACAACATCTGCGCAATTATGAAACCTGTGCAGCATTTATGGAAGCGACTTTCTGGTAAAAGTATCCAATCCCATTTTTTTTTTTATTTCTCAGGAGTGCTTTTTTTTTTGGCGATTGTTCGAGTACGTTCGGGGCACTGAATGGGTTGCTACGGGAGCTCCTCGATCATTTTTTTAAAGCAACATCTACTATGACGCACCCCAAATCCCGAAAGCAAAGGTCAATCCCGCACAGCAGCAACGAACCTGCAACAATCGCAAGCTAAATTTATTCCTGATCTCGTGAGGCTAACGTTATCATGCTATTTTGGTAGCATCCAGACATATTATTATTAAAAAGAAAGTCAAGAGATGTAATGAAATGTTTGCAACTAGATTTGAATGCGGCGCTATGCTAAAACGAAAACATTGAGGTAGGCTTTTCGATAGATCATGGTGTGCGATGCCACAGCTGCAATGTCTGGTATACACCTGGTTCCAGTTAGAAGTTAAATATAATGAAGTTACGCTCAATTGACTAAAAATATCCCAAGTCATAGTCGAACGCTTTCATAAATTAGTTCACAGGAGTTGTGCCTTAATATTCGAATTGTTCTTTTCACGTATTTCGCTGTGTTAAGATTAATGGTGCGTCTTGAGCAGTTCTTTGCATCTGCTCGGCGGTGTAGTACCTACCTAACATTTACGGACAGATATGTCGCGTAGTATACGCACAACAGTACAAAAGATTTTTTTTTTCCATTCAATATGGGCGGAGTTCACAAGCTATACATAAAATTTGAAATACAGTTTATTTTCTCTTCTTTATCTGCATCCCAGGCTTGTTCGCCCAATCTCAGCCCGACTTTGTAAGTATAACGTTTCGGTATGCATCACAGCAGATTACTTAAAAGTTAAAATAAAACCAAACATTACGGTTTTAATGATCGGTTCGGTGTACTAGTCAAATTATTAAAGTTGTTCACCACATGGTTTACACGGATCCATGTGTGGGGGAGGTTATCAGCACAAGCTAAAGTAACGCGACGAGCCTGAAACAACAGGTTGATCGTTGTTTCGCCGATATCTGGTGACATGACTGAGGCAACGCGAAAATCTTGCGTTTCCGTGGCTTTCAATGTACGCTTCAAACTCGAGGACGTCACCTCATTCATGGCATCCACGTAAGTGTAAAAATTACGCCGTAAAACTTTGTAGGTTGCGGTTTGGTAATTCTGCTTGAAATATAATTAGGCTATGGTATTCTGAATAATGTATCACATATTTTGACACAAGATAAAAATTCAGTAGGTAATTTTCGCTTAATTTGTACTTCGTTAAAAAATATTTTTCGATTGAGTTTTTTTTTTTAAGTTATGTAGTTTTCAAACAGCCTAACAAAGAACATGGTAGACCCGAAACGTTTTTTGTAACTGCCTCTGCCATTGTACCCGTCTCCTCTAAATCCAAGGGCAGTACTGTTCGACCCTATTACTCGTAACTGCTTGTTTTCTCAATCCAGGTTAGTTCATCAGTAAGGTACTTCTTGTAGAGATACACTTTTAGGGTATCGCCTCAATATCATACTATGTAAGGTCGCTGATTATGCCAGAAAGGCTCTCGTGAAATTAATTAGCTGGCAGAAAAGAATACATTGCGAACCTTTCGGATTTTGTTAGAGAGAATTTCGATAATTTTGACGAATCCTTAGAAACGCTTGGAAATTAAATATAGCGGTGAAACGGCGACTAATTTAACATCCCTCGTTGTAAACCATTGTCTGAGCTAGTATAAACTAGAGGGGAGGTGTATATTACAGCGAGGCTGTTATGTGCAGGGATTTGGAAAAAAAATGCGCCCATGAATGTCAACAAAAAAACTCCCGTTTAAACGGCACTCCCTCGTTCCTCTCGGTCGTGGCAGGTATAAATAAAAAGAGGGGGCTACCCGCGTGAGTCAGCCTTCCTTGGCATTATTAGATAGTGAGGTCCTGATCCCTTGTTATCCTCTACGGTCACCGACTTAGCTAAGAGTGCGCTGTGAGGAGGCTGAGGGCAGAACGCGCCGATCTAACCTACTTTTCTTTCGCTTCCGCGATGCTGATAAAGAGATTTGGGCTCAATCGGAAATAAAGACAATTAAACAACGAAGTCGTGTACGTGTCTTCATTGCAATCATATGTAAATCCTATAGATGTCGTATAGTTGTCGCAAAGTTGTCGGAAAGTTATCGTAACGTTATCGTAAAGATAACAGCTTCGCTGGTCCTCCATCTTAACGTAAAGTGGATGGGCTCTACAATTTTTCTTCCATGCGTTTTTGCAAAATGTTTATTCGGCATGCAGGTTATATGTTTTTTTTCCCAAATTATGCTATGCACATAAATTATGCTGACACGCGCTTGAATATAAAATCTATTTCACGCATCGACTTATAGCTCCATTTTCTTTTCCTTTTTCCTCTCTCTCTGCAGATGTTGATTTACCATCACCAAGAGCAGGTATGATAATAATTTTAAAGCACACCTAAAGTGGCGTCAATGACAAACGTAATAAAGTCCCACCTAGACGCCTATAATCTGGTTACAGCGTTAGTACAGTGATTCAAAACGCGCATCTAAAATCAGCCATAAGAGCAACCTAAGTTCACAAAACCGCCAGCAGGCTGGTGCATATATCTGCACATTCGTGTGACGCTGTAAGGAAAGGCTAATATTTGTGTATGAAATATTGTCATAACGATTCAGCGCGTTCTTGACAGTTTCAGAAAGTACATAATCACCGTGGGCAGCTTAACGTTGTGAGAGGCTTACAGGTTTACGACAATTTCTAACTACAGTACCAACACAGTAACATGAACGCCACTAATATTAGTTAAAGTGAATTACGGAAGCTAGCCCCAACAAGTTACAGAATCTAGTACCATAAGACATACTGTCGCCGGAGCAAGTTTAGATTTCCAACTTAACCTCATGCGAGACTCCACCATTCTCAATTTTAACCCTATAAATAGTAACCATTGTTGGTCATGCGTAAATGACCGGGATTTAAAAAAAAAATATATGAAACTCCATTCATTGCATGGCCAGTCTTAATGCTACTTTTGATATACACAAAGGAAGCGTTCATAATTGGTGTTGGAAAAAACGTTTATCCCAGTCGGTATTGACTGAAAATCCAAAACGTACGTTAACTTACTGCCTGCCGTATCTGGACATCAAGATGATCAAGAGTCTCCAACACGTTAGACATACAGCTATACCTTCTCCGCCAAAGGCAAAGTGAGCCTGAACTTATCCATATATCTTTTTGTTTTGTTTTTATATCAGTAATCACTACATAACACCGTTGAGCGGATACACAAAAAAGAACTTGATTGGTTTCCGGTGTGACTGCTCAAGACAAAAAGAACAAAGATGTTCACAACAATTTTACGTGTCTTCTGTCCCGGTATCCACTCACAAACAATATGCGCAATGCAAGGTCAACGCGCATCCCTCATAGACGGTAGTTTACCCAAAGTCTCATCTAATAAGTTCATAGTCTTTTTTAGATTCATGCCAAGACCTATGTCAAGTTTTGAACAACTGAGTGACCCCGGCCTATAGCTGGTCCTACTACGCCAGCCCTCTAAGTAATTCCAGGTGACAACATGGAAGCTTTGATACTCTGGAACATAAATGACCGTAGCTTACATTAAACGTATAGCTTTATTGAATTCGGGCAATTAGCACCAGAACAAAAAACTGGCAATATAAAAAAATCCACTGACGCGCAACAAAAAAAAAAAAAAATTAGAGGAGGACACTTAAGACTGCTGACGAGTAGGAATGCGAAAGCATTCGTATACACGCAGCGCATTCGTACAAGTATTGCGTCAAGTCTTCCTTTTTCGCACGGCGCTCTGGCGGTGACATCACGCTCCTCCACTGCGCAGGTGCGGCGAACCCCGCCGGCTCCATGGCTTCCGTGACGATGCATCTGCATTGCTGTGCTTTTCTTTGTGTTTTATTTCTGAGGCGCGTCCGCTTTGACCTCGAGCGGCCTTGCCGGCTGCCGTGACGAAGCATCTGATATGCCGCGTCGCAGCCAATAGGACTTTAGGTGCCATTTCGCTCAGCCAATGGGAAAATGCGAATTTAGGTGCCGTTTTTCGCTGCTCCGACACCGCCGGCTTCGCTCCATGGGGCAGTTAATGCTTTCTCATTAAAAGTTGTCCAAGGAGGGTGAGGTCTCGTCAGGATACAACCAACCATCGTTTTGCTACAGAGTTGCGTAGTCTTTTTTCATAGCAAAAAGATCAAAGCAACTAGAACGCCCCCGTGGTACGCTGTAACGTCACACGTATCGGAATGACGTAGAGTGTGTGACGTTACACATTCTGAAAAGAGGTTGCAGCGGTCGGAAGGAGGGAATCGCCGGAAGTCAGGTAGCTTCTTCAAGTCCTCGTGCGTCCCGCGACTGCTCGTGCCTTTTCATTTTTTTTTAATTTTATTTTTATTCTGCGCTCCATCGCGAGCCATCTAATTCTCCGTTCACTCTTAAAGGGGGATCAGCAGTCGGGTGCTCGTGCTCCTGCTCGTGAGCTCACGAGCAGGAGCACGAGCACCCGACGGCGGACGGTCATACGGACATGGCTAGCCCCTAAGGAGCTTCGCCCCTAAAAAAGAGGGCGAGGAGGACTTTCCGCCAGGCTGAAGAATATTTCTGCTGGTCCCCCTTTAAGCTGAGACTGCAGCTAAAGCGACGAGCGCGAGCTAGCTCGTACTCCTGGCGTTCATACGTGCCTTTCTAGAGCAAGCACTCGTTCTGCGGAACAATGTTTCAGAGCCGTGACCTCGTGCTTGCTACATTGGCCGCAGTCTCAGTTTAAAGGGCGATTCACACACTTGCGTCGAGTTCGACCGAGTCCAAGTGCAACGGCTTACGAGTTACAGGTTGCTACGGCAACAGCTGCGCCGGCTCCAACAAAACTGGTTTTTACCCCGTTTTGGTGGAGCCAATGCAGCTGTTTCCATAGCAACCCGTACGTCGCAAGCCGTTGCAGTTGCAACTCGGTCGGACTGACGTAAGAGTGTTAACCAACCTTAAAGGGCGATTCACAAACCTGCGTTGAGCACGACCGAGTGTGAGGGTTACTATGGCAAAAGGATGCATCGGCTCCAACGAAACGGGGTAAAAACCGGTTTTTGTTGGACGCATCTGTTGCCGCAACTCTCGCACTCGTTCAGACTCAAGGCAAGTGTGTGAATAGCACTTAAAGGCCAACCCACAAAATCATTTTACGCCGGCTAGAAAAATCCTCCTCGCCACCCTTCCCATTTCTCCCTCTCCCAGTGGAATCTTGAGGACGGGAAAACTTTTGTTGCTGCATCTTAAGGCTGGAGAAGCCCGGAGCTCATCCCGGCTTCTTCAGCCCCCAAGATGCAAGACCAAAGACTCCCCCCGCCGTCAAGATATCCCTGGGAAAGGGGAAAATGGGAAGGAAGGCGACAATTTCCTACCTTGCGAAAAAACGTTTTGTAGGTCGGGTTCTAAGCAGATGAACTTCCGTTCCCTCCGCGTTTCGACGCTGAAAGTTGGTTGGCATGCTGCCGTAAGAGTTAAACAAGTGTAGTATAGTAGTGCAGGGTAAACTCAAGGACAACGTGCGGTCGACCCCAATGTCACGTAGGTGTTGCGTAAAGGAATGCCCCACTATTTCAACAACCGGAGATGATATTGCATTGCATGGGTTCCCGAAGAACAGACAGGAGTTGAACCGTTGGCTAGCCGCAATGAACCTTTTGTAGAAACATCGGTTCAACAGTAAATGGTTCCAGTACCCTCTCTCTCCTCCTTCTGGCCGAGCAGTGAGGGAAGATTGTTTCTTTGTGTCGACTTCGGGGAAGAAGCTAACCCACGATGGGGACAAAGGCGAGTTTAGGGGAGCCGTATCTAGGTCACAGTGGCTCAATGGGCGAACAGGATGTGGCTGACGATTTGGGGGTCGAGCCGGTGGGAGAGGCCTTGCCCGCGAGGTTGTTTTCTATCCACTTAGTCCCGAACCCAGTCCCGTGTCAAGGTGGCAGCACATATTCGCCAAAAGGTGGATTCTCGCAGGGCTATTACTACAATCGAGATCGAGCCCCAGTCATATCCTCTTTGCACTTTACGGACGATGATTATGAACCAAGGCGAAGCCTGGTAAAACTGTCGGACATCAAAATGAGGTCCCAATTGAAACCCGGTGCCTTGATGAGGTGGTTTTGAACAGGCGCATGTCACGCGGCATCCCCCTGAGTTCTGCTTGTATATTGAGTGCGAGTGCTGCGTCGGCGTTTGCCGAGGACACGGATCCAACCACACGCTTCGTGCCCAAACAATGGCGACCTCCGATGTTGCTTGAGAAGTGCATACTACTTGTATCAAGAAACAACACTGTTATTCCAGAAAGATGACGCACTTTATAATTAGTTAGGTACCTAATCGTGTGTAGCAGCTTTGCGTAGGATTACGTTGTCCGCCGATTAAAATCACACCCTTAAATTTATCTTGTCACTGCGCTGCACATCTTAGGTACACGTTCCAAGGAAACAGCGGGACCTTTTATTAGTGTTAAAAAATCTGTAGACTAGGTTCGTAAGAGAAAAAATAAGATATGGTTCGTCGTTCAACTTACTTTGACTATTGATAATTTGTAAGTGAGCTGACTCCCTCTACGTTCCTAAATTTTAATACATCTGTCTTTTCTTTAGCTTTTAAGCATTCAGCATCCCAAAATTACAAAATAAATGTGCACATTAGAGAATACGTACATTCAAATGATTAACGTGCCCAACCTGCCCCATACCCAGGGCACAAACAGCCGGTACGTAGTGCATTGGTATTGCCTAAAATTGCAATAAAACAGAGTGGTGCATATTTTCGTTTACTTCACTTTTTTCATATTTTGCTGCAGTTATGAACTGCAGGGTCTAGACCTACCTGTGGATATCCATCGTCACTGACAGTTTCTTATCATAAAGTTTAAAAGTTGTGATCTTGAGCATTGTCATTTTCAAGCACACGAGAGAAAATTCCTTGGGACTGTCATGCAACCTACAGGCTGTATGATTGAAAGTTTCCTGCCAATCTCCCTGCAAAAGTGGCACTCGGTAGGCTCAAACTCAGACAGTACAACGCATCGGCCGCAAGTGCACCTAGGAAACATGTACGCCTGTACTAGGCAAAATACGCACTTCATGCTCCACATCTGCTTGTGCATTCTGGGTGTACACTCACTAGTTCGTATTACCAAGACGGCAAGCATTTTCGGCATGGAGACTGGTCGAAGATTCGACCACATTTGTGGCCTCCCTGTCCGAACCTTCTGACTCCGCGATTGGGTGTGTCGTACGGCACGAACCCTAACCTCAGCGAACGTTTTACGACTTCCTTCTCAAAATTCAATAGTTTGCGCGGTACCGAGTACAATTAAATACCATCTGACTGGGTAAAATCACTAGCACACATGCTCGTACATGCAATAGCTTGAAAGTGCGCCGCCATCACGTCGATGTATTGACTTCCGGTGATCTGTGCAACCCTTCATCTACGTGGCAGTAGTTTTAATCTCATTTATACCGCAACTCTGTCCCATTTCTTGAGCATTTACATAGACACAGCAGCTACAACAACAAACCTTGGGCGCCAAAATGTAGAGAATAAATTTTATTTCAAAACGGCGAGGCCAACCTGCCCAAAATAAGATCGAACAAAAATACTTTTGCAAGAATCGCGGGTGGAGCAGCGCAGAATAAAAAGAAATAATAAAAAGGCTTATGCGCACTTGCGGAGAGCACGAGGACTGCATCAACCTCGTGACTTTCGGCGATTCCCTCCTTCCGACCGCCACGACCTCTTTGTTCTTCGCTTTTTGCATGGAAACCGGCTCAGTGCTAGACACCGTATTATCGGAATCATATTTCAAAAACGCGTTATGTCCCAATGCACCCCGCGGTCTCGCGTGGGCGCTTTAGTTTTGGTTTTATCATTTTGCTAAAAAGAACACCAATTTTGTCACAACAAAAAAAAAAAAGTTTCGATGGTATTCTGACGGGTCAGTGAGACGCCTCGCACATTTTATTTTTGTTGCTTTTCTGCGTCTCAGTGGTTTTTCTTTTTTTTTTTTTTTGCTAACTCGAAGGTAATTTGAAGTTTATAATTCTTAAAAAGAGAATGTATTTAATCTTTGTCACATAGTTAGAACATTACCGCGTTCTTTGTTTACACGGCTTCGTCAAATATTTCTTTAATGACGTCTTATGCCGTTGTACAGCTTGCGAACCTAGTGATTGCGAAGAATCTTGCAAGTCCAAATATGCATCAGCCCTGACGTCTGCCTCTTGCAATGGAGATGCCTGCGAATGCAAATTCAGGAAACGTGAGTCTTCCTAAATTTGTAGGTTAATTTTTACATGCGTCTAAAAAAGACTGTCTTTGCGACCCACCACACTAATAATCCAATCTAAACTACTGCAAGGAAGCCATACACGTGAGCTTCATTGTCACGCGGCACTAATTGGCTTCAATGAATTGTCTACGGTGGTTCATTTTTATGTATCGCGTGAATCAAATGGATTGTTGGTCCTTTAAAGGGACCGCGTGAGTCTGTTTCTTAACACATCGAACTAAAAGGTTTCGCAGAGGTGTCTGAAAATTAGGTTTTTGTGCATCAAAACTTGAAAGACTTAACTTACCTGAGTAAATAATGAAAAACAAAGAGTGTAAATTGGCTACCTACGGCGCCTGTCTGCATGTGAAAGACGTCTGGCATGTGGGCACCTGTTGGCAAGTAACCAAAAAGACCCGACGAAAAATATTTTCCGTGGCCATTCAACGAGTTCCATCAGTAAAATTAACAAGATGGTGCGCTACATTGAAGAGGAATGTGCCGCATTTGGCTTACAAACATTGTCAGATTTCGGAGATTAGAGTCTGCACCCTCACTCTTACCTTGCTTCATATGTGGACTGTTACGCCAAGCGGACGCTTTTTTTTTTATTAGACAGGTAGATAGCAAACTTATATTTTTTAATTTATTTATTTATTTATAAATACTGTTAACCCTTGCCAGGGTCATTACAGAGAGGGAAAAACAACAAAACACATTACCTAACATCTTTCACAACAATAGTACACGTCAAGTAGGCTCTCAAATTCACTAACATTTTCCCTGTCAACAATATAACTAGGCAATGTATTCCAGGACTCAATCACATCAGGAAAAAATGAGTATCGAAAAACATCAACACGGGCATTGAACGGCTCAATGGCTAGGTTGTGATTCAATCGGTCACTTCGTTTACATGGTAGTTTTACATAGCTGTCCTTGTTAATCTTAATTTGTCCATGGATGAGTTGAAAAAACAATATCAGTCGATGTTTTTGTCTCCTTGTCTCCAGTAGCTCTAAGTCGCATGAGTCTAACATTGATGTAACCGAATCTGTCCATTTATATTTAGCACAAACAAAGCGGACAGCTAATCTTTGAATTCTTTCTAATTTGGACTTCAAGACTTTCTGATGTGGACTCCAGACAGCCGATGCATATTCTAGAACTGACCTCACGAATGTTTTGTAGGCAATTAACTTAACGTTCTTTGTTGCGTTGTGCAATTTTTTCCTTAAGAAGTACAATTTCTTTGAAGCCTTAGAGCACACGTTTTCCACATGTTTTCGCCAGTTTATATCATGGGTTATGGTCACTCCTAAATATTTAAAACTATTTACATTGTTCAAGAAGTTATTTCCAATGTTATACCTAAAACAAAGTGCACTCTTTTTTTAGGTTATATGAGTAAATGTGAATTTAGTATAGTTAATTTCCATGTCCCACTTTTCACACCACATGTTCAAGGCCTGAAGGCTACGATTGATTTTAATTTGCTCATTCACATTTGTGACTACCGAATAAAGTAAACAATCGTCGGCAAAAAGCTTAATTTTTACGCCTGGCTCCACAATGCTAGCAATATCGTTGATGTACAACAAAAATAATAAGGGTCCCAACACAGATCCCTGTGGGGCACCAGAAAACACCTCCAACGAACAAGACATACAATCGTCAACACGCACCACCTGCCTGCGATTGATCAAATAAGCCTCAATTCATTCTAATATTGTAGAGCTAATACCTATTTGTCGAAGTTTGAAGAGTAGTTTATTATGAGAAACCTTATCAAAAGCCTTTGCGAAGTCTATACAAATAACATCTATCTGCCTCTGGTCGTTTATTGCTAACGAAAAATCGTGAATAGTTTCGATTAGCTGCGTAACAGTGGAAAGATTGCTTCGAAACCCGTGTTGATGCGGGTAAAGCAACTGGTTCTCTTCAAGAAAAATAATAATATGTTTTGCTATATTGTGCTCCAGAAGCTTACATGACACAGAGGTAAGAGACACGGGGCGATAATTATTCACGATTGCTCGGACTCCGCCTTTAAAAATAGGTATTACGATTGCACTACGCCAATCTTGTGGTAGTGAGTGAGTTTGCAAAGATTTCTGAAAGATAGCTTCTAGATAAAATGACACCCACTCGGCATATCGTTGCAAAAATGCACTCGGTATTTCATCAGGCCCACTAGCCTTCTTTACATCCAACTCTAGGAACTGCTGAAATACGCCCTCCCGAGTTATTGAAAAATCTTCCATGCAGCACGGGAATGAATTAAATTGTTCACCGTCATAGCTATTACCATTGTCTTTCGAAAAAACAGACTGAAAAAATTCATTGAAGCAGTCTGCTATTTCCTTCCGTTCTGTAACCATCTTGGTTGCGGTTTGAACATGATTTACTCTTTACTCAACTAAAATAATTCTTTGACATTTTTATGCATAAACTGCGCCATCTTAGGCCACCTCTGCATAAATATTTAGCGCAATGCGTCAAGGTACCGATTCAACAAAAATGTGGAACACTAACATATCGAGAAGAGCAGCCACTCTCACGCAATGGACACATTTGGTAATTTAGTACGTTCATTTTTACATATCACGCCGGTTTAATTTGGAGCGAACATAGACTCGCACGAAAGGCTCCGCGTGCGTTGTTATACTATACGCAAATGATACTTCAAAGCCGAACAGGGGTTGGAGACTTGCTAACTAAAGAAGTCTAGCATCCCGAGTATGAGACTGCAGCGCAAGAAAGAAATATGTACATGATGTGAGATTTTGACGCATAAAGAACAAGGAAGGATAACGAGTCTGAATACCGTCTAAAGATATGGTCCTTCGTCCACGTCTGGTGTCCAATGTGGAACTCAAAGTCAGCATTACCGGAGCTACATGTTCAGAGTATTGACAGGCACGTTGACAGTCTTAAAAGACACTTGTCACGTTTTTGTTGATATTGACGTCCATCTCTATGCCCCTTTTTATTGTGGTACAAATATCCGATGAAATTAGGCACAGAAAGTTAAGGTATCTTCACGCAACGCTAGATGCTGCTACACCAGTCCCAGTAGAACTCTCAACTCACATTTTCAAGGCAGCTCAAGATTCATTTCAATCATTCAACGCAGTTCAAGGAGAAATTGTAAAATATTTTGTTTTAGTTACACAGATTATTGAACTTCATAAATAAGTTTTCATCCAGACCGTATTTTTTTTTTTTTTTTAGCCTGCACGAATGAGGAATGTCTCGAAAAATGCAGCGAGAACACTACCTTGAAAGTAGTGAGTGCAGAATGCCAAAACACCAAGTGCTCGTGCACTTATCAACGTGGTGAGTATACCTCAGTCATGTAGCTGTTATATCTGGGCCGTTCTTCCAACATTCTTTCACAAGGACGACATTGCGGAGACGCACACACGAAGGACTTTCGATAAAGTGCTTTCACGGTTTCTTTCTAGAGATAATGTGTCATTAAATTAGGAAGCACTTCCGTTAAAGGCAAACATCTTTGCTTCGCTCTGACATAACTATTGACCGTTTCAGACATGCAGTGCCATCTAGTGGCTAAAACATTGGTCTAAATTGTTTGTATGCTCATAGCGGCTAAAACCAATACTCATTCGTCAACGGCAGACGTGCGAAAATTACGGTGTTCTTTGCTGTACACTTAGCTTCTCTATTTGTTTCTGTTTTGATGGTGTCCAGAAACTACAACTCTCTACGAGGCTCTTACTTGAGTGGAATTCTAGGTAACATTTACCACATTTAATTGTTATGTGCTGTGTGGTGCGTGCCAAAGCCAAGCACTCCAATGGTTTACATGACAGCCTCAAATGTGCCTCTTAAGTCTCGTCACTGTGACATCAAGAAACAACTACCGCGAACTAATGTCTGAAATATTTAGGCTCCGCATCGGTGCCTGCCTTCAAAGCCTTCCTTACCAGCCTAGAGTCATCGAATGCTCCTAGAGTACCAAAACTCCCAAGCTTCGATTCAGAACCAAGTCGTGGCGCAGCAGTCGCGGTCCCCAATATGGCACTGCCCTGTGCAGTCGAAGCGAAGCGCGTACAGTGTAGCGTTCGTTCTCGTGCGAGCTCTGAATCCACGTTCCTGGCCTGCGGCGACGCTGGTTTCTTTTTCTGGCAAAGTTCTCTCCTTCGTTCCGAGCGGTGAGTGACTCGCTCCTCGCTGTCTCATCTTTCTCTCTCGCCTCGAAACACGTCAAAGTCAAGTGTTAGGCTTAGCATCTGAGGCGTAGAGTTTGAAACGCAGCACCAGCGCAACCGGAGCGAGCAAACGAGCCGGCAATCTGCTTTGGCGAACCAGATTAGCGGTTGCTCAATATATAAAAAAAAAAAAAAAAAAAATCAACGCACATTCTGTTCGGTCCTAACTCATTTATGCCCCGAGCTCCCACTCGTGCGTATCTGCCGTAGCCGTGGTAACGCGAAAACGTTTTATATAGATTGTTGTTGAGGTTTGTTTGCCCGATCCACAATACTGCCGACTGCTAACTTCGACCACGGGCTAAATCAGCCAATCAAAACTGGATTTTGCGGGAGTGACTTCCTGTAAGCGGACTGAATGGACTTCGGAACTCTGGGAACATTCAATGACTCCACACCTGCCATCAGAAGGCCGCCATTAGCATGTACAAATGATATACACTTAGTTGATGATAATTATCGAAGTGGCCAGAGTGAATTTCGGAAAGGGTTCACTGTTCATTAAGCCGATGATCAGCGAAAGAGCAGTGTAAAAATGAAAAGCGAATAAGGAGTAGGTTGAACCATCGGTCTCGCAAGCAGATGCGTTTGCAATTAAAGTCAGTGACAGGCTAAGAACCCAGGGCATTGTTCGCCCACGCACTTAGTGCGCACACTCGGCTTTCGAGGAAATAGTGCGTCCTCTGCTGCGCGACATAACGACATCGGCAACGTCAGTTTCGGACATGAGCGAAAGAAGCTCGCTACTAATTAAGCGGGACGACTTCGTCGCGAGACAATGTACGGGTATGGAGAAGGAAACCGTAAGATTTTCTACCTCGTGTCGTCGAGGGTGACGGCAGGACACAATTATAACCTCGAAAGGTGGCGCCTTTGTATATGAAAGCAAAATACGAGATAACTATTGCTTAGCTGAACTACTGTGCCACCAATCAAAACAACGAAACATTTCACAAATAAATGAATACTGTTTCGAGGCGTCATTTCGAGGCATTTTTTTTTAAATATTTATTAAAGTCAGCAGAGAAGCAGAGGGAACCCGATGATACAGCACGAGGGTCGCGTCTCTCGAACATCTCAAGCGGCGTACCGCGGCGACAAAGTATTTTCACGATGCTCCACCAAACAAAACAAAAAAAGACATCGCAAAGAAAACCCCCTACGCCTACAATATTGCATCTCAGCGTAAGGAGAGAGAAACAAATCCACAAAAGAGAATCCATCAGCGCTAACAAAGCGTGTCGTCCGTTGTATCGCCTGCTTTCCGGGCTTATCAGCTCGATGAAACGGGAACATAGAACACTTCGATAGCGACACGACCGTTGCATTCTCACGTCATCAGACACAAACTACCACAGACCAAAGCGAAAACCGTCACGACTTTTCGACGCAAACCCGAATAGGTAAATAGCTGGAAAATTGGCGCAAAAACCAAGCGTCCTTTCGCCAACCACGCTCACTGACATCTTAAGAAAAAAAAAAAATTGCCGATCCGTGACTTTAGTGACGTCAAGAAAATTAGTAGAAGCTATTGGCTAGCGGTAACATGAAAGCCTTTGAGCGGCATCTACCTCCATGTTCTTAGCCTGTCGACAACTATAATTTAAACGAACAAAAAAGACTAAATGCCCGTTTGCATGCACTTTTCTCAGCCACAATCCATCTGTCGTGCGTACCTCATCTCATTAGGCGCGACAAAAATAAAACGTTTGCACGGCGACCGAGGGGAGTGTCCCGTCCGTGGACTCGTCCACTCGAGGGAAAAACATAATCGACGAACGCCGACAACTGAACGACCACGAACTGGTTCTTCCAGCTGCCACGAACGTGAACCTTCGTTTTCATCGAGAAAATTATGTCTCGCCAACAAACCTGATCATTTTACTCGTGCCGACTTTGCGCATCCTCTTTTATTTGCAGAATGTACCCCCGATTATTGTCAGGAAGCTTGTAAGAAAAAGCATCCCGAAAAAGAGCTCCAAACAGCCAATTGTGACAGCGTACGGCTGCCAGTGCGTATACAAAAGCGGTAAGTCGGAAAGTATAACTGACTCTTTTTTTGTGTGTGTCTCCTTACACAATTTGCCCAGCACTGTTCATGGTTATCAAACTTAAAAGTGCTCAAAATCTAGCTCCTGCCGTTTTTTGTTTGTTGTTTGTTTTGTATTCCTTTGTAAGTTAGCTTTCGTTTCTTTTTTTTTTTTTCCTTCTTGTCCATTTACGCCATTTGTTAGTCAGCACTCGTCCTCTCTTCTCCCTCTACTTGTCCCTGTCCTTTTGCGCCGTGTTTATCTCGATAAGTGTAACCGTATAGCCCACCAGTTCATTTTTATTAAAGGATATTCTTACTTCGTCCGCTGGAACCGACAACATCAACTCTAAAATTTTAAAAATACACCAGTCTGATGTCTAGTGAGTATTTGAAACTCGTCTTTAATAAATCCTTATCTCAAAGCTGCCTTCCATGTGACTGGAAGGTGGGAAGGGTTATCCCAGTCTTTAAACAGGGCAACCGCTTTTCCGCATCTAATTATCGCTCTATTTCTTTGACTTCCATTTCATGCAAACTAATTGAGCATATCCTCTACTCCAATATTATGAGGCACCTATCATCACATTCTTTTTTTCTTTAAACAGCAGCACGGTTTTCAAAAGGGACTTTCCTGCGAAACACAGCTCTGCGACTTCATCTATGATTTGCACACTAACCTCGAATGTAATGTCCAGACTGACGCAGTTTTTCTTGGTTTTTTCAAAGCGTTCGACCGTGTCCCCCCCCCCATCAACGCCTTCTTTCTAAGCTATCGTCTCTTTGCCTCGGCCAATTAACGTTTGCATGGATTCGTGACTTTCTTTTTTACCATGTACAGCTCACGTCCATTAATAATCATAAATCTTCCTTAATAAATGTATATTCTGGTGTTCCCCAGGGGTCCGTCCTTGGGCCCATACTCTTTTTAATATTTATTGATGAGATTCCCATTGGGATTTCTTCAAAAATACGTCTTTTCGCCGACGACTGCGTCATCTATACCAAAGTAACTTCTGCGCAAAATAATAACCAGCTTCAGAAAGATCTAGATGAAATTAACAATTGGTGGAAAGAATGGATGATGTCATTAAACGAGTCTAAATGCAAACTAATTCACTTCACCAGGACAAAAACCACCTTGTCATTAAATTACTTCTTGGAGTACGATCTGATCGAGACCACTAGTATGTATAAATACCTTCGTGTAAAACAAACATCTGACCTTTCCTGGAATAACCACATCGAAGCCATTACTGCCGATTCATCTAGAACTGTTGGACTAATCAGACGTAACTTAAAAAGCGCTCCACCCTTTGTCCGTAAGCTGGCTTTTGACGCGTACGTCAGACCAAAATTAGAATATGCCTCAACCATCTAGAATCCCCATCAACTATACCTCATCAGTACCCTAGAGGCAGTTCAGAACAGAGCTGCTCGCTTCATTTCATCCACTTATGACTTTTTTTTCAGTGTCTCAGCTCTAAAACCTCAACTCACCATGTTCTCTTTGCAGCTTCGCAAGAAAGTTTCTAAGCTGTGCCTTATTCATAAAATGTACTACCACATTCCCGACCTCAAAACTACTTTGTTATTACCCCCCGACCGAACCTCTTCTCGCCTCAACAATGTGTGCACAATTAAACGCATTTCTGACTCTCCTCACGCTTTCAATCGGTCATTTATTCCTCAAGCCATCAGCGACTGGAACAGTCTCCCATCCTTCATTGTCACCATCTTGGACCCTGCTGATTTCTCCTCTGCAGTAAAACTACACCTTGCTTGTCATTAGCTTCAATTTTGTATAATTTCTTCGGGTTTCCCGGTTGTATCTTGCTTGTGCTTTGGCTTTTATATTGTTAAAATTCTGATTACGCCCCCCCCCCCCCCTCCTTTATGTAATGCCCTTAACGGGCCCTTAAGGTGAAATAAATGAATAAATGAATGAGATGGAATGTCTAAAGGTCGACCTAAAACATGAGGGAAACCTCATTATAGTGTTCGGTATTTGATGGGCATGATCTCAACACGGGTGGAGCTTCATAATACCTGATGAGCTCCAAATAAATATATCGAAATTGTAACCAGCGACTCCAACTATAATGGCGATTAATAGTATTAATAATATAATTTTTTTTCTCATTGTACTGAGCTATTTAATTTTTTTTTTTATAAATTCTATGATTAGTTGGAATGCCGTCAGTCATTCTTAAAGCCCGAAGATTTCAGTAAACCGACGAAGCAGCCCTAGAAATTAGCATTAACTTGCAGTGTCTAATTGTATAATAATGGTCGCGTAATACACCAATGATTTCGCAGTGGCTAAAAACCAAATTTCTCAAACATACCCTTCAGATATGTACTCCGTATTCCAAGCAAAGGTCTTCCCAGTTCAAGCGATTTCTCAATGCGCAATTTATCATTTATCTGAGCATTATGTTGTTTCTTAGAATAGATGAACCCGCACTGACAAATGGTATTTCATAGCGGCAGACTGGCGTAGGGAGCATCAGCAAAACCGGACAACGACTTTGTGACCCCTTACGTCCTTGCTAGACTATGAGCAGGTTGCTTAAACTAGACACAATGCTTTCATCAACACCGGAAAGGTTGCGTTGTATGTTGGACTCGAAACCCAGGCATCCTACAGGTATAATATCTGGCGAGGTTCACCTAATCGGACTTGCTCCTGCACAAAAACTGACCTGACTTGGCACGTCCTGATGGTTAGCCGATATATAAAGTGCATCACGACTTTAGTAATGCATTTAGACAAGCATTTATAAAATAAGCGCCGATGATACAAACGGTGTTTCACGATAAACTTGAAAAAGTTGAAAATTGGGCGGCATTCCGCAAATTCCGCATCGCATCTCCAATTTTTAAAAGAGTTTAAAAATATCGCCACGTTATATATTTTTTTAATGAGCGCCATTACGCTTTCTTTAGTTTACAACGTAAAAAAACTTAGAACAATGAATGAAGTTATTTTGTACCCACTGATCCCACCTTGTTTGTTTTGTTTCGTTTTAGTGTGCACGCCGGAGCTCTGCGAAGCAGAATGCATGAAAGACAAAAAATACACCCACTTTCGGTGTGCGGCCAATAACGAGTGCTTGTGCAAAACCGGTGAATAAATTGCAAGCCGAACAAAACAATGTTTTTCTTACAAAATCGGCAAAGCCCGTCCCTCGCTGATTCCATGAAAAACAAAAGCACAGCAAACAACTGAAAAGCATCGTGTAATGCATCACCCAAGTTTAGCGCCAGTTTCCCTCAACTTTGCACTAGAGTTAGACTTGGCAGCCAGCAGACACTTCCATACCTGAGAAAGGATGTACATTACACGACTAAATGTTCCCAGTACCACAATATATAGCGCTTGATGTGGAATGAAGGTAAATCTTACTCACTGGGCGCTTGCTGACACACAGAGAGTGGCTGAGCGAGGCTACCTAAAGCAGCCTAAGGTAAGTAGTGCAGTAGGCCATTACTCCACACGTATATTCTATGCTCATTCTCACCGCCTTAAAGTTAGTGCCCTTCTTTTTAAGTACGGTACCTTTTTCATTTCAAAAAGCGCATGTGCCCAAGAAGCGCAGAAGTCTTGTGTTGCAGCAGAGCACGTAACACGAGACAACAAACTGGAGCATAGTTCACCAAGTTCTGTTGTCTGGTAGGTCCAAATGCAAAACCGTGCGGGTCAGTCGTTGATTAAGAAAATGGTGTCCCTGATTGGAAACAGAGCAGGCGCCTGGGTGGTTACAACTTTGAAAATACATAAAACCAATTTGACCCACCAATGAATGTATGCCTACAGACATTACACTGCACATGCGTCCCCAGCTCAGGGACTCGCCACGTTTCACAAATAAATAGATACTGCTTTCAGGGTGTCAGTTCAGTGGGCATCCTTCGTTTATTCAAGTCAGCCTCACAGCGCTACGTTTCCACCAGAATCAACAATCCTACCGAGTTATTCATGGGATACCTAGCAAAACGAGGCCTCACCATTTCTCTAGAGAAATCAGCAGTATTGGCGTTTACAAAGAGAAAAGTCGAGAAATATCCTATATGTGCACAAGGGGTTACTATTCCTTATGTAAGACAGAATATTCCTTATGTAAGACAGCATATCTTCCTGTGAATGACACTCGACAGATCTTTAACGTGGACGCTGCATATCAAACGGCAAAAAAAAAAAAAAAGTTATTAGTCTTCGTAAATATCGTAAAATATATCTCCGGCACTAGATGAGGCACTTCAGTATCATCTTTGCTACATCTTTAGATTCCCTCTTTGTTGGCCTATTACGCTATAGCATGCCTATACTACATTGGATCTCACGTTCAAATATGATCGACCTTGAGCGCGTGCAAGCACAAGCTTTGCGAATCTGCCTTGGATTGTCCAGCAAAACCTCGATTGTTGGTACCTTGGCAGAAGCTAGGGCTTTATCTCCAGCGGTCATAAGAACTCAGGAGACCATTCGCGTCCACCTGCGACACTTAACAAGACACAAGGCACACGGCCTTTCTAAAACTGGAAGCACACGACCATCCGCAGGATATTGATAGGTTATTAATTTACTCGATGAATATATTCCAAAGAACTTCGATTCTTTGGAAATTAGCTTGTCCCCGACATGGCTCAATTCTAGGACACAGATCGTTTTGAATATTGAAGAAATTTAAACAAATCTAACATCATCCCTTGTCTAAAACAATTGACCCTAGCCTGCATCGAGGAGCATCACTTTTCGCGTACACATATTTTCACGGGTGGTTCGTGCTTGCGAAACACATCATTCTTTGAACTGAGGATTCCAGACATCGGTTACGAGATGCACGGTTCGCTCAGTCATGCAACGTCGTCAACGGCTGCTGAGCTGGCGGGGATTTGACAGGCCATGAAGTACAGAGCGCGACACTGTTAGCGCGAACAAGGGATCGCCGGTTTTTTCAGTCTTTCTTTTTAAAACCAATTAAGGGATGTCATCCAAGTTATTATTGCTACGGAAAGAGCTCATTTAGTTCTATAATGTAAGCGATAACATTTTGTGCTCGCTTATACTATTTAGAAGTAAAATCCGAAAATGTGCCGACGTCGTGTTCGCGCTAACAGTGTCGCGATGTGTACATTACAACTTATAGGTCAGAAAGATTAAAAACATAGACTGTATTTACCGATTCAAAAGCTGCACTACAAGCTCTTTTTTTTCTAGGCAACAAAAGTGACTGTGCGCAGCTAGTTCAACAGACAGTCACTATACATCAAAATGCAGTTACTCAGGGACATAGCGTAATTCTCCAATGGCTGCCTAGCGATTGTGGTGTGTTGGGCAATGAGACTGCCGATGCTCTTGCAAGAAACACAGAGCCCCACTCGAAAAACGTTGGGATACCATTTTCAAGGGCTGACGGAGCACGCTTAGTCAGAATTGTCGTCCGAGAAATTACAACATCACTCTGGGGAAATACATAATATCATTATAAGTACCTTCATGCTATAGATCCTCTACTCAATTTTCACGTACCTCGTGGTCTGCTACCTCGTGGTGTGCTTGAACGTGGCTTTCACAGAAACATGCCTCCATCTAATTGGCAAGGAAGCCTCTCCCTTGTGTTCAGCCTGTCAAAAGCCAGAAAGCGTCTACAATCGTCTCTGCGCCTGTACAACCTACATATCAGAGCGCGAAACATTGTTACGTTCTACAGGAAACCTCGAAGCGTCCGTGTTGACCATCAACGACATTCTTGGCCCATGGAAAACTATCAAAGACTATCAGAGAGCAACAAATTCGTTGTTAATTTTTCTTGAAGACACAGGCCTGCTTCTCAAGTAATGACACAACTGGACCAAGACACTATTTCCTCTGTAACCCTGACGGCATGTTAACTGCCATGTGTTTGTGTGTGTAAATGTGAGTTTATTTATTGATATGATATGAACATCGTGTTTTCTCTTTGTTGTGTTTTTTATTTTTTTTTTCATAGCGTAGTCGATTAGCAAAATTTCCGGTGTCAACATTTTCGTCCTGTTTTATTTTTTTTCTTCATCAATAAAAGAAGTCAGCTGAGAAGCAGAGTCGGATGTATCACCACGGCGGTGGCGTCATTCGTCCATCTCACACAGGATACTGCATGGCAATAGAGGGAACTGCAGAATTTTCACGTCGCCCCCCAAAAAAAGAAAAACTACCGTAAAAACACTTCCAACTACAGACCAAATTTGCAACTAACTTGTAACAGGGGCGACCGGTAAGTGACCGAAAAGAAGCCATCCGCGCCAACGAAACATGTAGTCTCGATGGTCATTAAGACTATATGTTCGCTTGACCAAGCGGGCGCACTCAGCCCTTCGACGGCAACGCAAACGTTGGATTTTCACATCGTCCCATTGAAAGAACCGCGGACGAAAGCGAATACTGGTAGGATTTTGCGACATATACTCGATTAACTAAAAAGCAGGAAAATTGTTGCGAGAAGTCGGCATCTCGCCGTGTGGAAATCGGCGATCGCTACAGTATTTAAAGTGACGTCAGGGAAATAAGTGGAAGCGATTGGCTAGCGGAGTGATCTGAATCACTTGGAGGGGTATGTGGGACTGAGTTCTTAACCTGACACTGTCCATAGAAGGCCACATTCGACAGCCAGCGACATAGTGTCTACACGACGACGTAACCGTGACAGTTCTCACGTCCAGACACCTGAAAAAACGAAGATGAGTTAGAACCTCAAAACTCCATTCCGTTCCTGGTTTGCTGCGAAGAGGACGGGGATGAAAGCTGCGACCGTCCAGTCTTTTTCATGAGATAAAACTTGACTCCAATTCTTGGCAAAGGCTATCCTCCATCAAACCAGTGCGGTAGCTCTTCAAGATTAAAAAATCAGCCTCGGCTTCGCTCCGAGGAAGAGAAGGCGATCCCCTGTCAAGTCCCTTTTCCGGCACGGTTCCGACAGCAAACCCAGTTGCCACCGTATGAGTGTGTCGACTCCTCGGGCCCCAACTGGTCACGAATCAAAGTGTAATTAGACCGAAGTGTTCTCTCAGAAACTGAGAGTGGCACCAGGCTTCATGCCTCATGCGTCCCTATCACCGTGAGTGACGGGACCGCTCTCGGCCGTGCAGTCACCATACCTCCCCTTCTGGCCCACCAGAACTGCATTACAACTGTTTGTGACTGCTTCTGACGAAATTAAAGCCCTTTGGTGTGCTTCGGTTCGTCTTGCATGTAGCGTCAAATGCTCCAATGCAAGAGGTCCGTTCCTTGTGCAGCCCTTGGAAGCAAATGGCGGCACAGCGCGGCCCATGGGATCAAATGGCGGCGTTCATTGCACTCGTGGCACCAGCTTTTTCTCAAGTTCGCGCAACAATGGTTCTCGGTACTTATAAAACAAGAACGGTAAATCTTATCAAGGTACTTTAGACGAGATTAGAGCAACTAAATAGGCTGCGCTTCAGAGTAACGACACTTCAGCAATCTTGGGGCTTAAAATCATGGTTGCCAGTTATCTGAAGCTTTATCTGAAATCGCAAGAAATGGTTTTTCGTCCTCCAGAATTGTTAAAAAGGTTCGCGACAGAGCAAAACAATACTCCCTTAGCTTTCTATCACCGTGTCTAAAACTGAGGAAGTCGCATTTTTGAATGGTGACGATCGACAGTTGCAAATGCTCTGCAATGAGCACCAAGATGGCGGCACCCACTAGAAGATTGTGGAACGGAGTGCCAATACTTTAAGCAGTAGCTCATTTAGTGGCTCTAGAGGAGATAACGCGCTGGCGTTTTGTCATTTGAAATAACTAGTGTGTTGATTATATGTTTATTTTGAGTTATTAATTCATTCGTTCATTCACTCATTTATTTTCAGTGTACAGAAAACAGCTTAACGCCTCCTCAGTGGCGCACTTTCCAACTCATCGTTAAACAACATAGAAACATTATCAACATGAAGACAAGAAAATAAAATAGTAGAAAGTTAAAACAGAACACTGGCCTTTATGCACTGTTGAAAGCTGCGCATTTCATTAACAAAATGTCAGAGGTAGTATACTCACAGCAATCAGTTCAATATGGTTATATGTCAATTATATGTGAGTCGTGGGTGCGGCGTGATACGAATCAGAAGGACGAAACAATAAACACGGTCTAGTAAACCTTCGAGAAACACGTGAGAAAATATAGCTGAGAAGCTAGGGTATATCGATAACATTGTTTATCACCTTAGGCGGGAAAAAAAAAAAAAAAAACACGTTAGTTTATGGAAGAACGTTTATTGAGAAGGTAAAGAGGAAGAGGTGTTCCGCTTAAGTCCCTGCAGCCATGCGGCCTTCTGACCGATTGGCCTAACTAGTCTAGATATTTCTCCAACTCAATTCCGAAACAAAGAAACCAAACCGAAGAGGTTAAGGTGCCTCCTCAAAAGAAGACAACTTCTTTTATAATTAATTACGATAACTGAAATACATTTTCACAGTTCATAGTGCTTGATATATTTCTTATAAATCTGGTGTTAGTCCTGATATAGCTTTTTTATGTTCTGGATGAAATGCACGTGCAAAAAAAAGCACCATGTTCTTGCGTGCACGTGAGGCATGGTAACACCCTTAAGAGCTTAAAGGCCGACCTACAGAATCGTCTTATGCCGGGCAGAAAACCGGTTCCCAGTTTACTTCTCTCCCTTCCCTCCTCTCCACACAAGAGAGGGTTTATGAGCTTCTTCCCGCCAGAGGGAGGAGCGTTTCCCTCTTTCTTGTATGGAAAGGAGGAATTGAGAGAGCGTTTCCTCTTTTCTGACTGCTCGTCGGTCTTTAATGAAACAAGCTATTTCGCTCCATTTAACCACTGAGCGCAAGCAACACCAAAAATAATATGTGGGAGATTTCCACTATTTAAAAAGAATTGGAAATCGCAAAAATGTCATTTATAAAGGGCGAACATAAGTTTTTTGTGTGTTTTTATAAATATAACCTCATACATTTTCACCAAACCTTGATAGTTGCATTCTACATATACTAAGCACATACATGCCAAACGTGGTTGTGATAGGACAATACTAAGAACAAATATTATTGTATACAAACTGGGAAGATACGCCGAAATTACACACACAGAAAAAAAAACGCGTTCGAATGTTACCATAGATGTGTATTGACTCCCTTTCGCGGTGGGAAAAATGGTTTTCCTCTATTAATATTTTGTGAGTAATTCAAGCAAAAACAAAATGCGATGGAGAAGGAACGGCGAGATCTACTTCTCAAAATGTGCAGTCCGCGGACTATACATGCTTAAAAGTTGAAATGTTACCCCGTGCGGACTTTCTATAGGTGCGGACTATACAAGGTTTTGTATTTTTCTAGGGCGTTCACTGTGAAAAGATGTGAAAAATTTTATTAATAACAGAGCATATTAATGGGAATTTATATATGTGTGATGTGCGCGAGCCGAGCGTTTTGTGGACCGCCTGACAACAAACGCGCGGAGATGGCTGCTGCTGGTAATCGCCTGACCCATGGACTGCTGCCGGGCCTGCAAAAAGACAGAGAGTGACGGCGACGACAGCGCTGTGGTCTGGAGGGTCTGGAGCTTCTGAAGAGACAAGGAGGAGAAGAAGAAGACGAAGCACGGTGTTCGACGACGGTGCTCGAAACGAAGGCGGCAGCGGTGTGCGAGGTTGACGGCCGTGGTTCCCGGGCGTGGAAGAAAACTCATCGGGCGCCCAGACCTGGGTTTACCGGGCTTCTTCCAAACCCTTCGGCGCCAACCCATTAGCTTGCCTTTTCCGAGACGGATAGACGACGCGCCAAGACATCGCTGACGGCCAGTTCAGGACGACGTTCGTTCCCGAACGTAAGCATTGACCTCCCTCATCAGAATGCGCCTTCACCTCACGCGGACGCCTCATCGCGGAACCTCATCTCCAGCAACCACTCCCCCGGTGAACTCTTATTCGGAACTTCTATAGCGTATTTATGGTGTACCTTCATCGCATACTTTCATTTTTGTATTTGTTTTATTTATTTTTCTTTCTTCAATATAGTGTGTTGTTTGTCGTGGAAAAAAAATGGCTTCGTCTTTTCTAACCACTAGGACCAGTTCTTAGTGGTGAAACACATAAAAACTCGAACCCTGAAAACATAAACTTGGCGTCCGCGACAGGACGAAGCTGAGAAGAAAAAAAAAAAAGTCTATAAGTACCAAAGAATTAATCGGCCTTGGGGAGCGCTTGGGGTTACGCGACGTTGTGTTGAGGGCCTGGGTAGAGTCAGAACAGGCGCAGGAAAAAGAGAGGGAAAGGCTCTAACGCGAGGAGCGCGCAGCCGAGAGAGATAGACAAAGGAGAAGTTAGATGCTTAACGCGAAACTCTGATACTGAAAGTTCGGTTGGCAGAAGTCGAGAGTTCCTAATTAACCCGTAGAAGATGATCCGACCCTTCGATGAGCGACGGGATGACCCGGATGCGAATTTGAAACGCTTTGAACACATCGCGGTGGGACACAACAGGGAGAAAGAAAAGTGGGTCACCGCCCTTAATATGTGCCTCAGCGGGGAGGCCTTGAATGTGTTCGGTCGACTCTGTCCGAAGGATTTAATGGATGATGAGAAGGATAAGTTAGCATTGCTGCAACGTTTTTGTTTCACAGCGGAAGTTTACCGAGAGAAGTTTCCCGAAAGCAAGCCCCAGGATGGTGAAACGGGGAGACAGTCTGCCGCGAGAATGACAGGATTTTTTTTTTTTTTTTGACCGCTGGGTGGAATTGTCTGGCACAGCGTCAACGTTTGAAGGTTTACGAGACCTTGTGGTTACCGAGCAGTTTTTGAGTGACTGTCACAGCCGACTAGCGCTGTTCCTCCGGGAAAGGAAATGTAAGATGTTTAGCGAATCGGCTGAGGTGGCGGACAATATCCTGTAAGCACAGCGTCAACGAAACCTGCTCGTATTTCGGGAAAGAGCTGAGATGGGGAACACAAGATGAAAAGAAGTAAACCTCACCAACAGGCCTCAAGTCAAATGCTTTTTTTGCGACAAACCGGGACACAAGGCATCTGACTGCCGTTCAAAAACAAAGCAACTCTACTGCATGTACTGCCGTCGAACAAGTCACGAAGTGAAGACCTGCACAAAGAAGGGCAGCGACTCGAAGGAAGCTTCCTGTTTTGTGTCTCTAACAAACAGAAAAAAACATTCGCATCAGGCCTCTGAACCTAATCCTAATATAAAAGAGGGCGGTAGAAACGGTATCAATGTTGAGCGCCAGGGGTCCAAGACAGCGTATGACATGCCTGTTTTAGAAGGTGTACTTCAAGGCCATGCTGTCTTTGTGCTAAGAGACACCGGTAGCAACACCTTGGTGGTAGGCCGCTCGCTCGTCCCGGAGGCAGCACTCACGGGGGCCCACATTGCTGCTGGTAGATGGCCGAAGCATCGACGTTCCTGAAGCAGAAGCTGATATCACCTCCCCCTATTTCCCGGGAATCGCAGTGGGAAAGTGTCTGTACGCTTCGCTCTATACTGTCGTCGTCGGGAATGTCCCCGGCTCGCTCGACGTCTCCTCTCCCGATACGCACTGAAAAGGGCCGGCGGGGGCCTTAGAACTCGGGGAGGAAATCCCATGAATGACGAGAAGCCAGAGCATCTCGCACCCACTTCGATCCTGGCCGGAGCAAGTGTTACTGAGCAACGCCGGAAAGCGCCGACCATCGATATGGGCGCCATGCAGGTAACCAGAAGAACCCTTCAAGCAGAACAAGAAAAGGACGAAACTCTGCAAGCCTGCTGGCAGAAAGTAGGAAAGGTGTTCCCGGGAAAACGAGACACATCCCATAGATTCGCAGTAGAGAAGGGAATCTTGTATCGCTACAATCAGCGGTCTCCAGGGAGAACTTTGAAACGAGCAATACTGCCCAAATGCATACGGGTACAGGCTTTAAAGCTATCCCACAAGCAGACTTGGGCTCGTTACTTGAAAAATGTAATAGATCACAACTACAAATTACCGAGCCTCAAATTTAATGGATTACCGTTACAAATTACTTTTGCCGAAAAGTAACGGATTAGATTACTCGTTACGTTACAAATTACTTTCACGTTGCTTTTTCCGTACACTTATACAGAAAACAATAGATACAACTTTGATATTTTTCAAAAATGTTCTGCAACCCTACTTTTCATTTCTCATACGCCCGTATTATGGTAGTCCTTGTAAAAATAAAATATTGTATTTAAGAAAAAAAGTTTAGGTGCGTTCCGTTCACCTGTAAGCTGGCAAGGCACCGAAAGCTGCAACCACACCCGCCATCCCGCTAGCTTACGGCCTCCGGAAATGATCCCTGGGATTGTGCAGACAAAGCTAGCAGTGCGCATGCTCAGTAGCAGCGTCTCCTTCTGCTACGAGATTCGGAGCTAAAGAAGCGATCTACGAAAGCTCCCTTTTGTCTCGGGTATTGCGCCTGTTATTCACAAGAAAAGAAAATCTTGGTTTTAACGTTACAATATATAGCCCAATTCAGAATGCAGCTGTCCCAGCTTACCTTGATGTGTTTTCGTAGATTAAAGTTTCTTGATCTTGCTGGCGACAATGTGTGTTCTTTTGGCAAGCAAAGTATACACTGACACTCTAGGATTCCGTTCTTCCTAATGCTCTACATTTTGAACATCTCTTTAAGAGATGGCCACGGAGACGACGGACACTCCGTGACCGAAAACTCAACCAGTCAGAGAAAAAGTGGCGGTTACGGGTTATCGATCGTTCAACTGTTCTCACTTTCATACCAATATTCGTGGAGGCTAGGAGAGGGGAGGGCATAGAGCGAGAGAAGCGGTGGCCATCGGTCTCACAAAACACTAGAGGATCGCACCACTTTTACGTGTTCTCTCTCTCCCTCTGTCAGCACTCCTTAGATGGCCTAACCCCCCCCCCCCCCTTTTATGTTGACAGTTGACTGTAAAGTGAGGAGTGGACTCGACCACCATGCCTAGACAAGTAAACCAAAAGAAGTATCGTCCGAACCCTCGAAGACGATGCTCTTAGCCTCGCGCCGGGCCCTTTTCAGCCGTGCCTCAAGAGCGTGCTAGAATAAAGTAGCGCACGTCAAAAACAGATAATTCGACCCCCTCGCGCGAGGCTACATCGTTTGTTACGCGAGTCGGAACCCTCGAATTGAGGGGGGTACGTACCCGCGTTTGATGTCTGTGTAGGTGGCGGAAGACGTCGAAGAAGGTGGAAAGGGTGGAACGGTGTAAAAGACAAAAAAAAAATAAACACGAAGAGCTTTCTTCGGCCCGGGAGAAGAAGAAAAACACGATGGAAGGCGACGGAGAGCCTACTCGGCGTTGTCTTACTTGATCTTTGTCTTTCGTATATTTGTACACATGCCTTGCCCATTTTTCTAGTGGTTTTAGTAACCGGTCATACAAAAAAAATCGTGTTTTCTTTTCGGCTATTTTCCACTTCCTGATGTTTTCTATTTTGCTGAACTTGCTTTTTTTATGGTGCTAAATGTTCTGCTCGTATTGCTCCAGTTACTTTATTATGCTCATATTTTTAAAAAGTAACGAGTAATTCAAGTAATCCGTTACCAATATTTTGTAACGAAATTACATCACAAATTACTTCTGAAAAAAAGTAACGTGGCAATTACAAACCTACTTAAAAAGTAACGGATTACTTCCCAAGTCTGCCCACGAGAGCCCTATGGCAGGCCATCAAGGCATCAAGAAGACCCTTGACCGTGTCCTTGCGGCATTCTATTGGTCAGGGATACAGAACGAAGTCCAAAGATACGTGAAGTCGTGTGACACGTGCCAAAGGACCTTTCCTAAAGGCAAGGTGGGCAAAGCCCCTCTCGCGCGCATGCCCTTGATAGACACACCATTTGACCGCGTGGCGGTCGACATCGTTGGACCGCTAACGCCAGCCTCAACGAAGGGTAACAAATACATACTAATCCTGTTTGATTTTGCTACACGCTATCCGGACGCTGTGGCACTGCCCACAGTCGACTCGGCAACGGTCGCGGAGGGTCTCGTCGAAATGTTCTCCCGGTTAGGTTTTCCGCACGAAGTTCCCCGCGACAGAGGCACATGTTTCACTTTTCAGCTGATGCGAGAGGTCAACGAGCTGTTGGCCGTCAAGCACTTGAGCACAAAATCCTACCATCCAATGGGTAACGGGATGATCGAACGGTTCAACGGTACGCTGAAACAAATGCTACGCAAATTAAGTCAAGAGCAACCAAAATCCTGGGACCGGTTCCTTGCCCCGCTTCTGTTTGCGTACCGGGAGGTACCCCAAAGCAGCCTGAGATTTTCCCTATTCGAGCCGATCTATGGGCGTCATGTACGAGGACCGCTCGCGGTACTTAAGGAGCTCTGGACAGAAGACAAACTGAGTGACGAAGCGAAGACAACGTACGGCTACGTCCTTGACCTCAGAGATCGACTGGCGCAAACACTCCAACTAGCGCATCAGAGCACGGCAGCTCAAAGTCGGAGATCGTGCATTTATCCTTCTTCCGACGAGTCACAATAAACTCCTGATGTCGTGGAAAGGTCCATTTTTGGTCACTGGGAAGAGGAATGACTTTGATTACTGGTTAGGCTTGGAACACTCCATGAAGTTGTTCCACATCAACATGTTGAAACAATACGAAGAACGTCACCTGGAGGCTAGACCTCAAAGTTCATCATTCATCATCATCGAGGAAGCGGAGTCGGAAGCACAACTTCCTAGATTCAAGGCGGAAAAAAAAACGGATCTGAAGCCGTTGAAGTGTCCGACAAGTTGGATGAGAAACAACAAGCTGAAATCCGAGGTCTCCTAACGGCATTCGAAGACATCTTTTCTGAAGCCCAAGGCGGAAGACAAATCTCGTCGAGTGTCGACTGGACTTGATGGCATCCGAGGTCATCAATACACCCGAAAACCCTTTGCCGTTTTCAATGAAGATTGTCGTGGAAAATGAGGTGGACGAGATGTTGAAGCTATGAGTCATCGAGTTCTCACGCTCATCATACAACTCGCCTCTGGTGCTCATAAAGACGAAAGACAACACCTTCCGCACCTGCATTGACTTCCGTCGCTTCAACGATGTCCTCACCTTGTACGCAGAGCCCATCCCGAGGACAGACACTGTGTTCACAGAGATCGGAACAAAACTGTAGTTTCAAAGTTTGACCTCACCAAGGGACTGGCAGGTCCCCCTGGAAGAAAGTTCACGACCAAAAACAGCTTTCTTGACGCAGTCGAGACACTACCATTTCACTTGTATGCCGTTTGGCATTAAGATGGCTCCCGCAATATTCACCCGTCTCATGAGGCCGCTTCTCCAAGGAGTTCAAAACGTGGTTCACTACATGGATGACGTTCTCGTGGCGGCGACCACATGGAAAGGACATATTCAAACTTCTGCGACAATTTTTTGATAGAGTTAGTGAGGCAGGTCTGACGATCAAGCCACAAAATTGTGAGGTCGGAGCAACCTCGATTTATTTTTAGGGACACCGTTTGGGAGTTGGTCAGGTCCAGCCGATAAAAAGCGCGGTAACGAAGCTTGTGAACACACCAAAGCCTGAAACTAAGAAACAGGTTCGTTCACTCTTAGGACTGGCGGGATATTACCGCGACTTTGAGCAACACTACGCCAGAAAGGCCCAGCTTCTGGTAGAAATGACCCGTAAGGCGGAAAGGAATAAGATCACATGGACCCCCGAGAGAGAAACGGCTTTTGTGGAGCTCAAGATGGCACTAGCGTCTAGTCCCGTGTTAAGAGCACCGAACCTCCAGAAGAAGTTTGTGCTGAGGACCGATGCCTCCGACACCTGCGAAGGAGCTGTTCTCATGCAGGAGCACGACGGGCTCATCCACCCAGTGTATTATGCTAGCCGCCAGCTTCTGCCACGCGAGACCCGATACTCGGCCATAGAACGCGAATGCTTGGCTTTGGACTTCGGCGTGGAGGAGTTTCACATTTACATGTACGGGACTATTTTTGTGGTTTAAACCGACCACCAGCCGCTACAGTATCTTACTCAGGCCAGGCACTTAAACGGGAGAGTTTTGCGGTGGAGCCTGGCCTTGCAAGAATATTGCTTTCGTGTTGAACATATCAGAAGCTCATAGAATGTTGGCGCGGACTACATGAGCCGCTTACAGTTTAGTTGTTCTTGTGTAAAACAAAAGCAGTTTACCTTATTCTATGAATTTCCGAGGTCAAAAAATTCTTGAATGTTTTTTTTTTATACATTTATTTACACGTGCAGCTTTCGCGCAGATACCATCGTTTTTTTGTTTCTTTTTTTTGGAAAAAACAAACTGTGTGATGGAGACTCCTGTGATGCACGCGAGCCGAGTGTTTTGTGGACCGCCTGACAACGAACGCGCGGGGATGGCTGCTGCTAGTTATCGCGTGACCCATGGACTGCTGCCGGGCCTGCATAAAGAAAAAGAAGAGAGTGACAGCGACGACAGCGCTGTGGTCTCGAGCTTCTGAAGAGACAAGGAGGAGCAATAAGATGAGCTGGTGGGCCAGTTTGTTGTCAATCATGAATAAAATAGCGCCAAACAACAAGGAAGGAAGGACGAGGTAGACAGGAAGGGCGATAAAAAAAACTTTTAGCGCCCTTAAATATTTTTTTTTTTCACTCAAAGATATCATCAGCAACTGATCACCTTTTTCATACATTTTATTTTAAAATTTTTACGTATAACAACTTTGAGGGTGTACGTTTCTTTCTTTTGAGCAATAACATCAGTAACTTCTTTCTTCTCCTCCTTTATAGACTGTATTAAATGTCAGTTGTCAGTTTAGCGCCCTTCCTGTCTACCTGGGTTCAATCCCCGCCCCTGCCCGTTTCGATCTGGATGAGCATCGTACCGGCCGTGCGTTCGTGTATCACTACTGCGTGCTGCACGTTAAAGACCCCAGGTTAGCGGTTGTACCGCACTGGCTAAATTGCTCATCTACAGCTGAGACACCAGACGCCCACTGAGGCAGACTAACTTCCGGCTGTATAAACATACACACAACAATTTGCTTTTTGTCTACCTCGTCCTTCCTTCCTTGTTGTTTTGCGCTATTTTATTCATGATAGACAAGGAGGAAAAGAAAAAGACAAGCGCGGTGTATGACGACGGTCCAGTGAACTAGAATATTGGGGCAGTGGAAAAAGCGTCGGCGGCGCCCTATCGGCCGTGTGAAGCCGGAAGTGTTGACTGCCGCGAGTGGCGCTGTTGTCGAGATCCGGGTGGTCTGAAAAACAAAACAGCTGGCAACTTGGTGGAAAAAAAGAGAATGATGTGAAGGGCTACACACTGACTTCCTTTTTTTCTACCTCAATAAAAAAAAAAAGGAGCCCACCGGCTTAGACACGATTAGTATGTGACCCCTCGTTCCGAAGGGGATAGCTACATACATCATCATCATCATCAGAGGACATGGTTACTGTAACATAGGATATGGCGTCGCGTACGTTCTCAGATGGTTTCTGTGCTGTCAATGGTCGTTTTCGCAATTTGTTTTCGTGAATGTCAAGTGCTTGGCATTGTGATTACATAGGTTCGAGTCTTGTCGCTAAGCAATGAAAACAAAGAGAAAGAAGACGGATGCGCACCACTACGCGCCAGCATGCAAGACTGGTTACCCCGGTTTTCACTACATTGCCAAAATAAGCTTTAAGCATTAATTCATAGACGTTGAAACACCCATAAAGCATACATAGGCCGCACTAATGAACCGCTAAGATCAAAAACAGCTACGCTTGACGCGAACGTCGCTGGCAGGAGTGCTCCGGCATCGAACACCAGCACTACCTGATAGGTTCTACACGAAGCGCCTCACCTGGAGGCCGGCTATTTTTTCACTACTCCTATTCTAGTTCACTGTAACAACGGTGCTCGAAACGAAGGCGGCGGCGGTGTGCGAGGTTGGCGGCCGTGGTTCCCGGGCGTGGAAGAAAACTCATCGGACGCCCAGACCCGGGTTTACCAGGCTTCTCCCAAACCCTTCGGTGCCAACCCATTAGCCTGCTTCTTCCGAGACGGATAGACAACGCGCCAAGACATCGCTGACGGCCAGTCCAGAACGACGTTCGTTCCCGAACGTAAGCATTGACCTCCCTCATCAGAAGGTGCCTTCACCTCACGCGGACTCCTCTTCGCGGAACCTCAACTCCAGCAACCACTCTCTCGGTGAACTCTTATTCGGAACTTCTATAGCGTATTTATGGTGTACCTTCATCGCATACTTAAATTTTTGTATTTGTTTTATTTATTTATTTTTCTTCAATATAGTGTGTTGTTTGATGTGGAAAAAATGGCTTCGTCTTTTCTAACCACTGAGACCAGTTCTCAGAGGTGACACACACAGAGACTCGAACCCTGAATACATAATAATATGATACAAGCTCTTTTGTGAGCTAATACAGCAGGCATTTTCAAGATGCGTCATGTATAATAACTTTTACGCTGGGATTAGGCACTAAGTGCGGACTATGCACCACGTGAGGATCATACACCAGGTGCGGACTATACTCCAGAAAATACGGTAAATATAATGGCGGGCGACGTCACAAGTTGAAGAACCGCGCTCACGAAAATGGTTCAAATGTAGGCCCTTCTGCGGTGCCAAGAGTTCTTCAATTGGGTTTTTGACAACATTTGCGACTATAACCTGTCCTTATCATTTCTACATAAAATAAAATATTTTCATATAATAAAACACGCTGAACACGAAATCATATATGTTTGAAAAATAATAAGTTTTTCGACCCGCATCTCCCCTTAAAGAGCTGTAGGAAGGGTAGCGTCACAAAGACCCTATCGAGCTATGGCAGCAGGAAGAAACAAACCCCCATGAAAATGCCGTAAGAAAGCGATCCTAGTCATCCTAGCCCGGTCGGGACCAGGGTTATCCAACAGATGGTGCCAGTGTGTCATCTCGTCTAGAGTAACTGTATAGTCTCTGCTTGCAGAGCCAGAGTCTCGCGTTTCTTTTCCTTGGACCTTCTCCTCGGCAAGGCACGTCCAGTGATCGCCGTCGTCAACGGTGCACCAACGCTCATCCTGCTGCAGGACGTCCTTCGTCCGGAGGACCTCGAGGCTATGAGTGAGGCTGACCTCTTCCTCCTCCCTCCATCCTCCGCGTCCTCCGCAGCCCCCTCCCAGCCTTCCTTGGACGGTGGCCCATTGGATGCGAGAGAGCCTTTCCCCTTGTGGCATTCACCGGACTCTTCGTCCGGTGACGGCCTCTCAGAGTCGGCCTCACACCCACCCGCCCTAGGAGAACTATAGTCCTAGGAAGGCTCTCGTCCGGGCCTTCCTAGGACAGTGGGGCATCGGAGGAATCAGAGGAGGAGGAGGACTGCCTCGCCCTGGCCGCCCGGAGGATTCTCGAGTGGCTGCACCGCCACCAACCCGTCGTCTACCCAGCCGACCAGGACGAGCCAGAGAAACTCGAGGACGACAGCCGCCGACCGGCTGGCTTCCCCGCTGGTCCACCTCACCGCCCGGTGAGACCAAGCGTTCCCCCTCCAGAAGTGCACTGGGACCAGTTACGGACCATGTTCGGGTCTTCCCCGTCTTCTGATCCTTCGGCCCTCAATTTTTTCGCGACGACGGCGTCCGCTTTTAATGCGCGCCGTCCTCCAGATACCCATGTCTCTTTCTCCGTGAGGCAGTCGCCTCCATGCTGGACTCCGGTATAATTGAGGTAACAAAGAGGGGCCCGTTTTTAAGTCCCATTCAGCTCGTCCCCATATCCTCGTCTAACTCGCGTTTTGTCTTGGATTGCAGCCACCTAACCCCCCACCTCCCCAGTTCCGATATTCCGTCTTCCCCCCATCCAAGCGGCGCTTCAGATCTGTCCACTCCCCTTTCAAGCTTTCTTTACAAAGATAGACTTGCAAAACGCCATTTATCACTTTTGATTTGCCGTCCCAGCAAGGCACCTTATCACATTTTGACTAGATGGCAACTATTACCGGTATACCGTCCTCCCCTTCGGCATACACCCTGTCCCCTTTTTTATGCCGAGTTATACAGCCCTCGCACGAGAGGCTCGTGCCCGCAGATTGTTGTGTGGGTCACACCTCGACAACATTTTGTTCGCTCATTTTCACCCAACTTTTTGTGTTGTGAAACGCAGCGCTTTTGTGACGAACTCTCCGCTTGCGGCGTCCGTATAATTTGTCGGACTCTCAGCTCACACACTCCCCGGCTATTGAGTTCCACGGGTTCTTTCTCGACGCGGCTGACCAGATCATCGGCCAAAAGGTCGCGCCTCCTTTGGGGGGCAAAGGAGGCGCGACCTTTTGCTTTCACTTGACGCCCTCCACGCGCCGCAGTCACGTATAGTTCACCAAAGACTCGTGGGCCAATGGAATTTTTATTTTTCACTTTTTTCCTGGCTTTTCTATGCCATTACACCTTGCGGCTGCCACCGGACAACCCCCTGAGCTTGACTGGCTTTTCTTTTTTCGTGGAGTGTATTCCCGTCTCCCCACACGTGTCTCGTGGAACATTACCTATTTGCCAAGACGTTTTTTACGACGCATGCTCAACCGGCCTGGGTATCTGCATGCCCCAGGGGAACATCGCAGTCATCTCGACCATTCCAGGAACGATTTTCCAGAGAACTCTGGGCGGTCATCACTGCCGTTCTCCTCGCTCCTCGGAGGACTCTTGCGAGATGTGACAACCAAGCCGTCGTCTATGCACTCGCCCGTTGCCACGGCCGCACCTTTTCCTCCTTCGAGGCACTGTCCTGTACTTTCTCACTTACAATAAAGCAAGCCTGGGTACAGTGGACTCCTAACGGAAGCCACCCCACCGACGGCCCATCTCGTCTCACCTCTCATAACCCTGGGAGCGAGGGGGGTCGCCGCCAGGGCGCCTCACCTGTATAGAGTGCTCCCAGGACTCAGGGCAGTTGCCGACGAGGATCCCCACAAGCCAGGAAGGGTTTTATTGTTTAACTCGTATTTCATTTTAAGTACGCTTCCTTTGCGACGTATATTCGTGATAGCCACTTAACGATCACAACGTCCTTCTCGTGTTTGCAAATGCCAATCTTCGGCTGTTAAGTATCTTCACGAGCTTGTTGACAACACAGATGCAAAAAACAGATTTAGGTGATGTCACTCGCCGCTCTTTCCGGGGAGGAGGCACAGGCATGTTGTGTTTGGAGTTAACCTCTAAATAGGACTGGTTCGTTTCACGCCAACGTAAGTACTGTGAACTAAAATATAGGGGTAGTGGAAAAAGCTTTGGCCTCGCCCCATCGGCCGTGTGGGGCCAAAAGTGTAGACGGTCACGAGTTGTCGAAATCCGGAGGACATGGCTACAGTAACATGGCATAGGGCGTCGCCTGCGTTCTCCGAGGGTCTCTGTGGCGTCTATGGTCGCTTTCTAGGTTTGTTTTCGTGAATGACAAGTGCTTGGCATTGTGACTATTCGTAGGTTCGCGGCTTGGCGCTAAGCAATGGAAACGAAGAGAACGAAGGCGGATGCTCACCGCTACGCGCCAGGATGCAAGACTGGGTATCCCGGCTTTCACTGCATTGTCCAAGTAAGCTTTAAGTATCAATTTATAGACGTTGCAACACCCATAAAGCATACCTAGGCTACACTAATGAACCGCTAAGATCAAAAACAGACATGCTTGGCGCAAGCTTCGCTGGCAGAAGTGCTCCGGAATCAAGACTAGCGCTATCTGGTAGGTTCTACACGAAGCGCCTCATCCGGAGGCCGCTGCTTTTTACACTGCTCCTATCCTAGTTCACTGTAACGTAAGTGGGCACTCCAGCCAAGAGGCCCACAGTAAAATAGAAGAAGAGGCAGAAAGGTGCACGGTCCCGAACGGCGAACGGCAAACGGCGCGGTGATGCCGCGAATGTGAGCAGACCTTTGAGGAAGAAATTCTACATGCTGATATTATGCGGAAAAAGTACTGATATAGTGGTGAAGATGCGGATGAATGGGCCCCTTATTCGGGCGCCATCCATCCGCGTTCAAGGGTGTTCGGCGCCAGGCGCGCAGAGCATAATCTGGATGCTCCGTCGGATGGAGCGGCATCATCCAAATGTGTTTCTTGCATCAAAGTTTACAATAACGATGAAAAACACACCCATTGTTCTAATACTACCTGTCGGGAGATTGCGATGCTGCGTCGTACCTCTCATAGGCAAACTTCACAGAGCGAGTTTATGGGATCGCAAACAGAGAGTGTTTCTATGAAACTTTCTTTGAAACGCCAGCTGCTCAAGCGCGCGGCAGTTACCGAAAACAAACCTCAAGACATTCATTGTACGCGAGTCTATTGAATCTCACAATACTTTTGCATAAAAAAGAACGTGACATCTATTAAGTTGAGGAGTGCGTATAATTGTGGGCCAAGAGAATAGAAAACCTTTGCGTGCAAAAGCCTCGCAAGCACGTTTTCCACAAATCGTTACACGATGTTCTCAAGCGTTCACATCTTGTGCGTGTACTCGAGAGTTATCTTTCTCATGATACTGGTCGTCATGTTCATTGACACACAGGCGCAAAACGCGTAAGTGATACGATGTTTTACAACTACCGAATCATATCTTACTTATGTAATGAATAATTTATAAACTGTAACGGCGTATCAATGACAAACGGGAAGCTAAGTTATGGTTGCGCTTCGGAGCGCACTAAACGTCTTAATGGTGATTCGACTGCCAGGTTCAGGTTTACGTGAATGTCGAGTACTGGGGAAATATCGAGTGTGAGAGATAATAAACCTGGAAGGGCGCTGGTTTCGTAGCTCGTGTGGGTATGGCCGCTCCTAGAAATAAAAGATCACGGGTCTAGTCTTCCCGGTGTTTAATTTTAACAGTATGAATGCCTCATCTTACATCTCCAGTTGCGTCAATACAAGAGAATTGCCTAACTGCCGAGATAAACCAACGCATCAACAAATAGACGTATTCATTCTGCTCAACAAGGCACTTGCGTTCTGCAAAGGAAAACAAATGCTCAACAGTGTAAGTCACACAGCTGCGCCTGTAGGCCATACTGAAACTCGCAGTTCACATAGAAGCGCCCACTCAAGCAGTACTTGAGAACCGGTCATCGATAGCCAATACCCATGTATCTGCCTGTGCTCAATCGACTCCTTGCAGACAGTACAAGGTTTAATTGCAAACTTTATCTACGCCTAACTATATAAAACCTAATCTTACATCGTTGGGTCGAGCACTTTTGACGAATCCATTTGCTAGTACACAATCTGTTGGTATACAGTCCATATGTTGCAATAGTTTGTCATTTATGTATGAGGAACACATAAGGGCGGCAGTGGTTTATCTACCGGGTGGCTCAAGGAGACGGCAGGCTCTTTAAATCGACCGCAAAATTCGGTTTCTTAACCTATCGCGCTACGACTTTGTGCAGCGCTGCCCACAGATGGTGCATTTTTTTGTAAAATTTGCAAAGAGCAAACTTACCTGAGGAAAAGTAAAGAAAGAAAAAGGCTTAGCTCCTATGGAAACGCAGCGACGCCACCGGTTTGCAAACAACACGGCGCCGTTTCGCACGGGAGACAAGAGAGGGCGCAAGCGGTCACGACGCCAACTGCTGCCAACGAACGGGCAGACGACGCCGAGAGCCGGCGTATTTAGCAGACAAGGAACTGCAGTTGCTTGTTGTTACCGCGCCTGTAATTGTTTCTGCGACTGTCGCCGCCTGCGGAACGCGCGCTGCTTTTGAGTCGAAAAGATTGTCTGCTAAAGACGCTGGCTCTCGACGCCGTATGCTCGTTCGTTGGCGGCGTTCGTTGCGCCATCTCTTGTGTCCCGTGCGAAACGGCGCCGTGCTCTTTGAAGACCGGTGGCGTCGCTGCGTTTCCATAGGAGCTAAGCCTTTTTCTTTCTTTGCTTTTTTCTCAGGTAAGTTTGCTCTTTGCAAATTTTACAAAAAAAATGCACCATCTGTGGGCAGCGCTGCACAAAGTCGTAGCGCGATAGGTTAAGAAACCGAATTTTGCGGTCGATTTAAAGAGCCTGCCGTCTCCTTTGAGCCACCCGGTAGAATATGCTGGTCAAGACCTGAGCAGGGTCATTCTATGCCAAAGGAGACGTAGCAATATTTGTCATGCCTGGGATATGTACAAAAAAAAATTAAGTTGGATAAAACAACCTCTGAACTCGAGCAAAACCATTTTTTTTTTTAAATAAATTTTAGTTTCGCTGATATCATACCCTAAATTTCCGGAATTTCCACAGAACTTATGTAGTTAAGAAAAACATTATGAAAAACCGATTGCTTGCCACACGAATATTTGGTGGACGCCTAATTACTTAATAACCTGTCCTATTTTACGCTAAAATACAAACACTAAAGGACGCAATTTTCAGTCCAAATAGTACGTCCAAAAAGTAGACATTTTAGAAGATTTTTTTTTAATCAGCCTGAAGTTGGGCTTTAGCTACAATACTTTTTCCTCGGTTCTTATAGAACTAATAATTGAATTGCATGTTTTGAATTTTCAGAGCCTTGTTTTGTTGCGTTTTAATTAAATGGCAAAATCTCCAGTTTGTGTAGAAACGGCCTTATTGAGAGCCAGAGAAACCAACGTGGGTAACGGTGCCCGCAACTTTCGAAACAGCCAGAAGTGTTATCCACATGATCTGCTGAACATACAAAAAAGAAATTAGAAAACAACTTTTTGTCGTTGCTGAGAAATTATTTTTTTTAAAGATGAGCTTCTCCGACCATACCTCCATGCGCCCGCCTCGTAGGCGACGCACGCCGGCGTTCGCCAACGAGGCGTCAACGGTCTGAGACGCCATCGCAAAGTCTTCAACGATCTTCTGAAAAACACTTTTTATTCAAATGAGGTGGACGTTATTCTCACTTCCACGCATATGTATCCTCGTAACGTAACGTATTGATCAGGTATGGACAGTATATAGGTCTTCGATACTATTTTTCGATAGATTTTGTGTATCGGTATTAGGTATCGCCTGCAAAAAATTAAAGTATCGCTGTATCTGTACCGAAAATACATTTTTAGTGTATCGTGTATTTTCATGATACTCGATACTCAAGAAACGAACAAAGGGACGTGCCGCAGATTTTGAACCTGCTGTGAGTCAAACTTTGGGCCAGCGGCGCTCGCTCAGGCAGTAGCAAACTGAAAAAAAAAAAAAAAAAGGATGGGATGGAGTTATAGCGCTTGAAGGGAGAAGGGGGAGGAGGGGAGGGGGGATTTCGCAGTGGGTCCGCGTTATGCTGCATGCGCCGGCTAGCTCGCCCTCTGTTGTGAAACACACACACACGCACATACACACACACAAAAACGAAACAGCGACGGTTGATGCTGTTCTTTACCCCTATTTCAAGTTGTGGTGGTTGGCAACAGAAATATGGAACACACGCGCCGTCATGCTCAGGAGCTTACAGAGCAAGTTGTTGTAGACTTTGACAGCACGTCAAAGGTCACCCACTCTTCCACACGCGGGTCAATTGGCATCAGCGACGGCAGCGTCAAATGCATCAACTAACGCATTATTTTCGTTTGGAGAAGCTATAGTGTTGCAACAAGCCGTAGTTTTCGAGAGGAACTAGTGAAACTTGAGTTCTTAACCACCTTCAGGATCCTCGAGTCGACGAGGCTATGCTTTACTCTTATCCGTTAATAAAAGTCACTTCCATGAAATACAACACGGCAACAAGCTCATTACTAATAACAAAATATCATAGAAATTGAAATAACAATTGATATCAAATATCCGAAAACCTGATATGCGACATATATATGAACTGATATGAAACATAAAAACTGATATGCAGCATACAAGTTCCTATGTGGTTCAAATGAGAACATATATAACAGTCGCATCATAATTTGGAATGTCGTATGCTGCCGACATGAAAACGGATATAACATCCACATATTGTGCATCAGTTTTTAAGACATCTTATACAAATTCATTTGTGGACCATTATATAATGTTCAAGCAAGAACTGATACGCACTCTTTTATATCTTTAAGTCGATGAAAACTCATACCGGGGCCAAGCATACAATTTTATCGTCGTTATCACTTCGCCCACTTCGAATTCACCCTAATTGGCACACATGCAAAGCATGTCTGCTCTTCACAGGAGTGGCATGCCTGCTCCTGTGAAGAGCTCTCCGGTCTGAATTGTGTTTATATCTGAACACACGACAGACGATGCCAACGAGCAGTATGCATTCCAAAACTAGGGAAGCAGCCGATGCAGGACTAAAATTAAGACGCCTGTATCATTATGTAATCTAAAGAGAATACGAATGCATGGAAGGAAGGATAACGCCAACTCCAACTGAATAAAACGTGTTGCCAGGAGAACACTTAGACCTTGCGGCGGCGTCTGATACCTTTCACGCCTCGCTGGCAAACGCCTGCGTGCGTCGCCACGATGCGGGCCTCCTGGAGGCAAGGCCGCAGAGACTCCTCTTTCAAAAAATATTTTTTTCAACAAAAAATTTAAAAAATACGTTTTATTTTATTTTTTTTTTTTTTTCAGATGTTGAACAGATGAGGTGGATTGAACTTTTGGCTATTTCGAAAGTTGCGAGCACCGCTGCCCACATTGCTTTTTTCTGGCTCTCAGTATGGCTGTTAATGCATAAGTTGAAAAATTTGTCATTGAAATTAACGCAACAAAACTGGGGTTTGAAAATTTAATACGAGCAATTCAATTATTAGTTTTAAGAGAACAAAAAAAATAATTAATGTAGCCAACACCGAACTCCAAGTGGACTAAGAAAGATAATGGTGTCTAATAAAGTCTCGTCTTTTGGAGGTCCTATTTGGACTCAAAGTGGCGTTTTCAGTGTTTGTATCTTAGTGTAAGATAAGGAATAGTATAAAGTAATTAGGCGCCCAATAAAATTTGTGTGGTACGCAACCATTTATTAACAGTGTTTTTATTAACTACATGGTATTTATGCAAATTCGAGAAATTTAGAGCATGATATCAGCAAAACAAAAGTTATCTTTTCACGAAAACATACTTTTTTTTTTTTATTTCAGAGACTTCTTTGTTTTCAATTATTTTTAGAACATACCCTAGGCATTAAAACCTTGCCCCGTCTCTTGTGGCATGGACCGACCCAGCAGCATTTCGTCAAGTGAAAAGAGCGCCCTACCGCTGCAACGGGACCTAAGCAACGTGCAATGTTTTCTCTTCTTTTCAAGGTACGTTCGGGAGCTGTCAATGACCATCTGTAAGCCCATTTGATAGATTTGTTCAATATCGATGCGTAAATCTTTTTCGACGTCATTTAACATTAAGTATATTACTGATTCACGGTTATCGTTAAAGCTGCGGGACATCTGTAGTTAGAAAATTGAAAAAAAAAAAAAACGAGTGAGACGCCACACGGTGATTAAACAAAGGCTGGCTCCGAGAACCCATAGAAAGCAAAGCTCTAGTCTTTATGAATGTTATGAGGTGAATGTACACGAGCCACAACCCCATTATCCGCCGGGGTTTTCGCTGAAATAGAGCCACGTCGTGTGCTTGTGCTGCTTCCGGTCGGCTCCGCCAAAACTGGCGGGGCGTGATCTGAATCGAAATCTGGAGTCGGCACTGCTCCAAAACGACGAGCGAAAGACATCGGGGTTCATCCCAAATGCACAGTGGCAAACGCGCGCACGAATAAAGTCGACTCCGGAGCGTGCCAGCACGACGAGTGGAATTCGCCATTAGGGTGCACACGGACCCCTAAATAAGCGTGTTCTAAAACGGCTTGTTAGACTAATTCATATTTACACCTCGGCATGTTTAGAGTTTTTTTAATGTCGAGTCCCGGGAGCTATCAAGTGCAGTAATAGCGGCAGCTAGCAAGTGCAGTTTCTTTCCGGAAAATTGTCTTCACTCCTGCTGACACTTTTATCGGTGGCAATTCTATTAATGTTTACTGCGTGTTTCGATGATTTGTCATGGTGTCAATTTTTTACGTTTCCTGGACTCCCATTAAATCAGTTGACGAAAACCCTTGCTTCTAAGGTGTAGATGATGCCTCGATGTCCTACAGACGAAAGTGGCACAAATAATATGCCCCTGAATCGTAATGATCCTAAATAGCAGCAAGATTGCTTACACGTGTGAGAATGACTCCTCTACCTACCTGCCCAAAACAACCTACACGAGCGCGAAGTAAATTGTACTCGGGATATGCATTAAATATGTCATTCTGTTGACTTGATTTTGCAGTTGTTGGACTCCCTAAAGGAAGATCAGGTTTGAACACCATACAATTCATTCTCTTTTATACTGTGCACGTGTAGCCACCACCCCTCATATGCAGACTAAACTTGGCAGTACAATCGTTTCGGATGTGACATTATATGGTAACCTTATTTTTGCGCATATTTTTGCAGATTGCCAAGTCAGTTCCTGTTACCAAGTGTGTAAGAGGGCAAAGCCAAGCTTTATTCTGTTGCGAGCGGTTTGCAAAGGAAATGACTGCCAATGCGCGCTCAAGAGTCGTAAGCGAAATTACAATTAAGCATGTCAGGGTAATTTTTTGTTTACTGCAGGGGTGTGCGAAGATTTGAGTTTCAAATTCGAATCAAATAGTGACAGTCCGAATAATTCGATTCGACTTTTGAATGCATAGTATTCGAGTTATTTTTTTTTTAATAACTGGATCCATCAAATTTTAGCACTGTTCAGGAACACTGTTCATGTGCTGAAATATTCCTTACAAGTTTGATCCAACTCAAGCCTGTAACACGGTGCAAAATATACAGGGTGTTTCTGCGAAGGCAAACAAAAATCTCCAAAAATATGCTGTTCGAGATAAAAATAAACTTTACGGAAAACACTACCAGCCTTTGCGGATGTCAAGGATAGTAAAAACATACTAATTAGCAAGCTACTTACCTAAAATGTATTAATTATTTTTTTAATTATTGAACATGAGCACATTGTTCAACTGAGAAACTTGCTAAGCAGCATCAAAAACCACCAAGACAAATCTTTTTAGAGAGGACAACACTTTACGGCGTTCCAAAAAAAAACAAGCAAAAACACTCAGTTTGGACGCGTTTCTAGGTTTGGATCTCTTAAGGTGAAACCCCACCCTCACTTAGTATGATTCTAGAACAAGAGATGGCGCTCGCATTGTCACCCAGAGCTAGACATGAGCAGATAAAGTCGTGTATGATGGCGCGTCGATAGAGTGTGCATTTTGCCTTCTCTTTGATTTTGTCTTCCCTGGTCATTGTTTAGCTTCCTCCAAACTTGATGTTTCTACAAGGTGCGATCCGGTTTGTTTGCGGTTTTATGCAGATGGAGGATTTGATAACCGACGGCACCGTACGCCCAAGAACGTCGCTTTTTGTTTTTCATACTTTTTTGTGTTTTGTATTTACTGCCCTTTTTAATGCTTCAATCATCATGTTAGGGGCCTCTATAAAAAAAAAAAAAAAAAAAAACTTATTTTTGGCAATGACGCGTCGCGCTTTCTTTTCCTCGGCGAATCAGTCTGGAAATAAATTACGTGCACCAGCGAGGAGCGTTGCTTTGTCGAACGTCGATAGACTACGCCGGCCCTCATGCAGCGGAAGCATCCGTCCGATTGAGATAGAAAGAAAACTCCAACAAAAACGTCGGGAAGTCGTCAAAAAGTGCGAAACGCCCCACTGCCCTATCTTTGGTGGTGTGGTAGTAAAGAGAAAATGATGTTACAATACATCTGTTGTAGTTCTTTTTGTTTCTTTTTTTGCGGTCCTGGTTTATGCCTACTATTACGTTTTATTATTATACCGCCAGTTGTTTAAACGTTCAAACGACAGATTCCCAATTTTCTTTTTGATCTATAATAAGCCAATAATTAGCACAAAAGCATTTATTTTTATTGTTTTTTCGAGAGCCTGGTTCCAGGCTTTTTAGCTGTTTATTTTTACAAACCATAGAGGATGGGGAACACCTATCGACATGGAGGTTTTATAGTACCATTTTTGTGGTCCAAACCTACTCCAGAATAGCTCTCAATACTCCTTTTTAGCGAGAAAAAGAGTACGTTCAGTGCAATATTTTTTTTTTTTTTCTGTTTCTGCAATGTTCAGTTTGGTAAATGCATTAAAGGGCTCGAGGAGCTGTCGCATACTATACACATAGCAAATAAAAAAAAATCACAAAATAACTCGGGACACTATTTTATCTCGCGTGATTTGATTACCTGTACGCGGGTCGTCAAATATAAAAAAATAACGTTGGATTACAAATTTGTGTTCTGCGGTTAACTATTGAGCGTGTATTTGGCAGTGTAGCTGTTGTTGTTGTTTGTATTTTTGTGGACTTACTAGGGGTTTGCATATAACAAACAGCACATAAAAATGAATGGCGACGTTAGAAAAATTTGTTTACATATTTCGCGCAACCGCTGCAGAGGTGCGCGGCATCAGTTCTTCGTTTTACGCTAGCTTTGAGCGCAGCTAAGCTCAAGGACACGAAGTCAAAGCTGTGGAAGGTACTGACAGAATACGTGGTGGGTAGTCTCGATTTCCACTTCTCAGGAGTCAGGGCGAAGAGGTTAAAAATCCGCAGACAACATCTAAAGGGAGACGCCGCCACCCCCTTGCTTTGGCGACACAGACGGCCCGATTGAAGCAGGAGAGAACTCATAAGTGTCGGGCATGGGCATACCCTCTGTAGCACTTTGAACGACCATCGAATACGTATGCTTGATTGTATCCTGCGATTGGCTGAGCCCCAAGCTGTAGCCTGTCGGGTGCCATCACGAGCCAATTCAAAATACACGTGTTATATTGTTTCGTGAATACGCAGGTGGTTTTTAACGGGCTCGCGGTTGGGCCCGGCGGGTCGTAGCCTGGTAGCCGTGTTGTACAACGCTGGGGTAGACAAACTATAAATGTAGTATTTGGCTCCACGATGAGGTCATCAAACAATTTGCGAGAGCCGCAGATGGCGACGTTCAGTCGGCCTCGTCTTTCCATGGCGAACGTCACAATCTTGATAGCGTTTGTTATACGTCACACGCGGCGCTTGACCAATCGCCACAGGCGACAATCTTGCTGATCAGCTGGCCGATGGAGGTGTTAGCCTTAGATGTCTATTGAACCGCGAAAACTAACGTAAAACGCTGATAGTTATATATTCCCATCAACAGCAAAAAAGACACTGCCACAAGCTTACCGCTTCAGCAGCGAGAGCAATCTCTACAGATCTGGAGAGGTAAGATGTGCTGCAATGTTGGAAAGTATGTGCGTCTTCCTCGGACGAAAGCAACGTAATAATTTGAAAGAACCTATGGTAAGAGAATGTAGAGTAGAGCACTGCATGGGCACGGCCTGCCCGAAAGCTCAAGTCCCGATCGACGCACGGGCCGGCTCCGGCCCGTGCGTCGATCGGGACTTGAGCTTAGCGTATGTATCTCTCAAGCCCGGGCCGGGCTCGGGATTGTTACAAAAATATTTCGGGCCAAGCCGACAAGCAAAGCCGGTGCCAGCCAAGCCAACCAATTTATGTCAGGCGTGGAAACGTCTTAAAATATTCAAAACACGACTCGGCCCTCTTTTATATCGCCCCTGTCAGGTTGGTTGGGAAAACTTAATCGGGATCACGTCTGCAAAACTGGTTGTGTGGGCCGGGCTCGTAATCAGGTTTTAAAACCCTGTCGGGCCTGGGCCGGGATCGGGCTTAAAGTTTAAGAACATTTGTAGCCCAGGCCGGGCTCGGGCCATGTACCCACCTGGCCGGGTCAACCGGACCTGGGAATTCCGGCCCGTGCAGTGCTCTATACTCGGCGACAACTTTTCTTGGCAATGCTGCCAAAGCTACAGAGCCGAAGCACGCTGTCTTCTTACGCAGCTGAACACAGTCCCCAGGTCTAAATTGTGTTTTGGCTGTAACGTAAATTATAATCTTGATATTCGTCATTTGAATAATAATTGTCACATCACTGTGGATTTTGAACAATACAAATATAAAAATGAAATTAGTTTTCTAGTTACTAAAGGTTTTTTCGGTTCGTGTCCGTCGCGAGGTTCTCCGATTTTCTAGCCATTTTCCCTCGCAAAGATGGTGTTGTAGATTATGCGATCTGGTAGTAGGTAACAAGAGGAAAAGAAGGTAGAGGAGCACAGAACGACGAGATCATGAACGGCACGAGAGGGAACGATAAACCGACACCATCGAAACGGACGTGCCCGGGATCTCTTCCTTAACAGATGGCATCTGCTCTGAGCCCGGGTATGTCCACTGGAAACGATTTCATAGACACTAACGAGCTGTATAGAGTGCTTGCCTTGAATGCCGACAACGGAACCAAAACTGACGTAATGAAAGCCCGGATGCTTGGCGGAGTGATACATGTGCAGGAGCTCCGCATTCCCTTAGCATTCCCTTCATTGCCAAGAAAAGTTGTCGCCGAGTTATAGTTTAGAATTTGTTGAAAGCTGCTCATTCCAGTAGTCGTTTACCAGAACGGCCACCCGGCAATGCAGACAAAGGTATTCTTATTCACTGACAACCAAGCGATGAACAGAATGCGTTTTAATTCCCACAATCGTCACTATATTTCGAATAGTTATAATTTTAGATTGTTGAAATTGAGCGTGTTCAATTTTTTTTTTAAACTATATTGGCAAAGAATGCCACAGCCCGTGTATTTTGGGGCGCACCATACCTCAAAGACGGTAAGGAGAATATTCGCACTGCGGAAAGCAGGGATCTCTAGCTCGATCTCTGCACGTGCCCCTTTCAATCTCGATGAGCATCGTACCGGCCTATGGTCTTGTAACACTACTGTGTGATGCTTGTAAAATACCACAGGTTAGGTTTCACAGTGTAGCGGCTAAATATTTCAGCTACAGCACTAACCAGGCCGCAATAAATGGGGAGCCCGACCTCACGGCTGTGGTGTAGTGCCTAATTTGTTTTTGGTTTGTTTTCTAAGCCCGTCTATCTAAAAAAAGAAAAACCATGTAGCTTTCGATGAGACAAAAAAACTTTATCCATAGTTTTTATTTATTTAATTTAGCATGATTTCTTTTTATATCACAGATAAACACGACGTGAGATCGCGTGGAAGTCCGAATAATGAGAAAATACACGTTGTTTTTTTTTGTTTCTTTTTGTTAGCTCGATGTGACGATGTTAAAACTTATATTAACAAATTTTGCTAATGTTTCGTTTCCAATTTAAAGCTCCGTGTTAAATCGAACAAGCTGTTCTGAACCAGCGCCAACGCCATCATCAAGCTCATCAACCTCGAGTCTACTTAATCTGCCCAGCATCATCGCCAAAAATCAAAGCTATGGAAACTCCACCTGTATCTCAAATAATAAGCTACCATACAAAGTTCAGGTTAGCACTCTTCAACTCAAGTCAAAGGTAGAAGAATAGTTTCGGTTGGGTATTTCATTACCAAAATCCGTAAACTTGAACGCCATGATTGCCCGAAGGATACCGGTGGCACATTTCGATTCGTACACGAGCTAAGGCAGGCCTTATGCTCTTGGTTTACGTTTGTGTGCACGCACTGCAATGAAGAACAGGTCATTTCAACTAAGCACTCGAGGTAAACCAACATCAACGAGGCAGCTGCAATGGGCACGTTATGCACTGGAAATGGGTTCAGCTCAATAGAAGAAATATTATCTCTCCCGAACATTCCTTGCATGTCACCGACAGCATTCAGCAGATATGAAGAGAGCGTAAGGCTGAAGTGAGAAGACATTTTGCTTTCTGAAATGGTCCCGGCTGGAAAAGAAGAGATTACCGTACATAACTGTCGTCGTCGATGCTGGATAGGCCCACCGCAGTTGGGGCCACCGATAAACGTCAACCTCAGGTGTTGCTGTCATCATTGGCTCACAAACAAATAAAATCCTATACCTCTTTGTTTGTAACAAGTATTGCAGTACTTGCAATTTCTACATGAGCAAGAACGAGACTCCACGAAATCATGCCTGCTTCAAAAGCGGGACGGGCCTTCAACTGCGATGGAGTCTGATATCATCGCCGAAAGATTTTGAGAAAGCCGCGAGATGCATGGCCTAAATACAGAAGAGTTGTGGGGATGAAAATTCCAATGTCGAAAAGGCCCTCAAAACCAGCGCTGAATATGGAAGGATGATAACAAAGGTGGCTTGCATTAACCACGTCATTAAGAACTACATCAAGTCACACTATGGCATTAGGAGCGTAGGAGGAAGTCACGCAAAGCATTTGACAAATGTTAAAATATAAAGATTCACAGCCGCGACAAAGGGAGCGATCTCTGCAACCCACGCGCTCAAGCAGACAACTCAAGAGCTCGCGAGCAATCTGCAAAATGGACCAAGATATGTATTTGGAACGCATGGCAACAGCTCCCCTTACTACTGTCAACAGCATCAGCAGCGAGCATCAACCACATTTGAAGATTTACCGTACACGCTACAAAGATACCTGATGAGGACTGCAAATAATCTCGCCGACAAAACTTCTTCGCATACTGAGAACTCTACGAGTAATTTGGCAGAAAACTACATGTCTGTAGTCTCCAAATTTTCTGGCGGGAGAGTAGGTGCTGAGTTCTCGTAGTATCGACGTCAGGCGACACCCATATAGAAGTTGTCCAGCGTGATGAGAAATTCTGGAATTAACACATGCTTCTAAGCCCGTTGCGGCTTCCCTTTCTAATGGACCAGCTATCGATGCACTGCGGAACGTACGGGCCTATGCGCCTGCCTCCACATGACACATAGAATACCTTTGCCGAGGACAAATTAAGGCACACAACAATTGGCATATTTAATACCTGATATACTAATCAAACATACAAACATTCAAGAAATGATTCCAAACTCTGGGTCTAATTACAGGTATAACTATTTATTCAAAAAGTACCTTCTATTATGCGCAACGAAATACATGTTTAAACATATGTGTGTAATAAATTAAACCACTTTTTGTATGTCTGTTTTAATTCTATTGTTTATAAATGCCTTTTCTTTGCCATATACTCAACTACCTCAACGATGTTGTAACTAGTGTATAAAAATTGTGTACTTTTTCTTTCCTATTCACTGTTTATTGTTCGTAATTTGTGTGTGTTTTTTTCTCTTCGTGATGAGCTCAGCATTGTCAACCGGCAACGGGGCCACGCTGGACAGAGCATATCTGCCTTTTGCCCGCCCTGTTATCGGAGGCCTGTAAAGTCTGAATGAACAAATACAAAAACAAACATGCAGCGTCACGCTTGCTGTTCTGATATCGCTAGCCCGCACTCCGCGCAAGCCTTCAGGCGTCCGACACCCAGACCTTGTGGGTTATTTTGGGCTTACATGTAGCGCTCCAAACGGTGCACGTCGACAAACACGATTAAAAACCATTCCTGATCAGCTGGCGCCATCTGTGTTTGTTATCACGAAACTGTGGCTTGTCGTAACTGAATGGGAAAGGTTGTATGCCCTATAATGAAGTAAGCGTGCAACCTATCGATATGTAATTTTCATCCAATGCAATATCAGGAAACGCTTCGCACCTTAATGTCTCAAAATTTGCTTTCGTTCACACACTGTAGGAAATCGCGTGCCGCTGCCAATTCGCCATTTCCCACGTGGTCCGCCAACAACCCGAGTCCAGCCTGGTTCTTTCACGGGAGCGGGATTCCGTTCCCCGTTTATTGGTACAAAAACACAACGCTACAAAACACTCAATCTACACTACAAATACACGCAACATTACACAAATATTTACAAACGCACGTTAAGCCCAAAGCTAAACACAAAGAAGGCCCCCAGGCCTCGTGTCCCGCGATATGCTACATCCGGTCGCCACCCACCTGCCTGCGTCTCGGTCTCGTCCGAAGTTCTAAGAGGCCATCACCCCCTGGCCCACCGAGTATATATGCATCGATGGGCGAGGAGGTTTCTCCTCGCCCGCCACGGGGCGCCTGCAGCGCCATCCAGTGGCTAGGAGAGAAAGCGGCACGTCGGGAGCCGAATTCGAGATCCCGATCGACCCCGCGGCGAAACGACCATGTGATCGTGTCTGAGGCGAGGCAGCTACATAGCTGCCTCGCTGCCAAGATTGGCAGAATGGTTTGATGGGCGCCCTCGTGAATGCACGGTGCGCCATAACACATACGTTTTTATAACGCAGAAAAGCAATGCTATTATTAACTTTATTTTTTATTTTGAAACCTAAAATGTTTATCTAGTTAAATTTATAATATTTGTGATTGTAATGCTTCATATAGGCTAGACATATAACGTTGATGATTAGGGTTTTAGTGGCGCATTGACTAGACATAACGTTTCGTATGAATTGGATAACTGTAGCTCAAGAAAATAAATCTTACATTTTGAAGGTGAGGTCCACTAAGACATAAATGGAAAAAAGGCTTCTAAAGATAACGCTATTTTCTATACATTGAATTGTTAATGGATGGCAGCTCTTTAATTTGGTATAAGGGATATAATTCTGCATAGCATACATAAAAAGTTTAAGACTCTCAAAAATAAGAATATTGCCTTGATCGGTGGGGTTGCACCATAATGGAGCGTATCTTTGCGCCCGCGGTCCCACTCCCCGGTTCTCACGGCGCGAAGCCCCCGCCTCGCCTCCCTCGTAGGATGGATGGAAGCATAGCGCACGCGTGTTGCGCGTCTCGGCAACTGCGGAGCAGTACTGCGGGCACAGAGATGCGCTCCGATAAGAAAGCGAAACCTTGAAACGCACCCAAATTGAGCGTTTTTATACGGAACACCCCAAAATGCTGCCCCTGCCTTATATATTTCTAAAAAGAGTTGATTTAGTGGTTTACAATGATGCTTAGCAATTTTCTCGGTGGAACCATACGTTTATTTTCGCGAATTAAACAAAAAACAGAAAATTGTAGTTAATTATTTTGCTAATTAGTATGTCTTTGAAATCCTTGAAGTCCGTCAAGGCTGGTAGTTTGTTCCCGCAAAGAGTTTCTTTCTATCTCGAAGAGCATATTTCTTAGGGATTTTCGAAAGCTTTCTCGGAAACACCCTGCATATAGGTGAGGACACACAGCACGGCGAAGGCTGCGAACGCGATCAACCAAACAAGGTCCTCTTTCCGCGCGCCTGGGTACCGTCTCCGCTGTCCAGACGGTGCAAGGGAGGAAAAAAATAAACAAACAAAACAAGAAAAAAGTGTCTCGTTTGAGCGCGCACTTCTTCCGCTCGGAGCGTCTGCTCTATAGAAACTTTGGATTGGGCTAGTTCGTTCATTCCGATCTAGAGGACTTAAAAGCGCAAAGAACACGGACGAAGAAGAGACACGTACAACACGCTAGTCCAGCCCGTGTTGTATGTGTCTCTTCTTCGTACAATTTTTTTTTTTCTTTTTGTGCGCTTTTAAGTTTTGTAGATCCCGTTTGCTCTAACCTAGACTGACGCTGGCTTGAATAACGCGCCAGAGATCTCTCGGCTTCAACATGTTCATCAAACCTTGTAATAAAACAGGCATTTAGTGACATCTATAGTTACCCTATACCGCACATATAACGTATGCACGTCAGATATAAAATAGTCTTGACGTAATTTAGAAAATATTACTCTAAAACAGTTTTCATGTGCTAAGCGATTCACCAAGGTATCAAAGCGCACGTTAAAATTTGAAACTCTTAGGTTATTTCCCACACTTTGGTTTTTCAAGTACGATAGGGACATTAGCTATGAAGGTTGGGGTTTTCAAACAGCTGTCTAAACGGTTTCTTTCTTCTTCTTTTTTACGTATAACTACGTTTTTTTACCGCACTTGGAAGGGTGTGTAAATTTAGGAAGTCGATGTCGCGAAAAACTTGGTCACGGAATGCCACAAAACCTTGGTCACGGAATGCCACAAAAACTTGGTGACGGAATGTCACAGAAGTGACGTCACGCACGTAACACTAATTTTGAAGTTAATAATGCGATAGCATTGTTTAGCTGCTTCACCCGGTTTTCGCGCTACAGAATCTGGCCTCAAAGGCGCCAAGCGTATGCGCCGCGCATGTGCAGGCAAAGCGCGTATGTGGAGGCTCCACGCGGCGGAGCGGCGGCTCCGCATTCCCAGGACGTCCGCATACGCAGGCGCCGCGCGTACTGCGGACGTCGTCCTCGACGTCGCCCTAGAGGTCGTACGAGAGGTCCCTTACAAAAAATGTATATCTGGCCAGATCTGAAGATTTCAGATATGGCCATATCAAGAATTGGCCACATATAACCTGATATGGTATATCTGCCAGATATAGCCTCATAATGCCAGATATAGTCCGATACCCCTGGCAGGTATGGAAATCCCAGATCTGACTAAGTATGGAAATTCCAGATCTGGCCAGGCATATCAATAGGACACAAGCCTGACATCAGCACTTTTATCTTTCTATTGTCTACAATTTTCCCAAGTGCCCCGGCCCGCACTCGAGGAATTATGGGAACGGTGATCTTTCAGCTCCGTAGAGATCGCTAATTTTGACTAATTCCATGGTTAAACAGTTTCGAGTGTAATTCGTAGTCACCCTGAACAAGCGTCCCATAGGGCTCAACGACCTGTCATATCACTTTTAAAATTTCTCGTCAATGGCAGCGTTTATGATACTGTGCATGCGATCCACCTTTCAACCTGGCTGGGCCTCAGAAATCTCTTACAATATATTATCATTCTCGTGATTGTTGTTTTAGCAGGAATTACTTAAAAGCCGAGATATCACAACAACCAAAACCGGGAGTTAGCCCGGATTTCAGCGGAGCTGTTTATAGCATTTTTAGCGTTTCTAACTTAATATCAGCTTCTTTGAAGCTGTACGAGAATGATAATAATGTAATAGATATGTCTGCAGCTCATCCAGGTTGAAGGTTGAACAAAATGCACAGTACTGACATTAGCGAGAAATTTGAAAAGTGAAATGACAGGTACTTGAGTTCTATACGGCACTTGTTCAGTATGACTCCGAATTACACTCAAAACTGTGTAACCATAAATTGGTCGAAATTTCCGATCACTAGTCAGCTGAAGAAACACCGTCCCCATGATTCCTCGAGTACGGGCCGAAGCGCTTGGGGAATTTAGAAAATTGTCTATTCGGGCGTAATGTTAACACTTCGAAATAACTAAGCTACATTGAAATCCTAGTGAAAATTAGCACAAATAATCCCAAACTTAAGCTTGCCAAAGCTGAAGTTTGGGATTATCTGTGCTAATATTTAACTCGCGATCAATGAGTCATTCATAATTTGCTAACAAAGCGCTTTTTTTTATTTTTTTAACTTCTTTATATATTGAAAACCAGCCGCCAGATAAAGCTGTATATACGCCAGCTAACAGAGTATATACCCCAAATAAGGCTTTATATTTGCCAGATAAGTCTGTATATACGCCTGATTAGGCTGTATATATCCCAGATAAGGCTTTATATTCGCCAGATAAGGCATGTTTATATGGCAGATAAGGCTGTATTTACGCCAGATAAGGGTGTAGATTCTCCAAATAAGGCTGTATATAGGCCGTATATAATCATATAGTGTTTGATATGGCCAGATATAAGATTTACATACGGGATCGTTCTAAATGTAGTCTTTGACGTTGTCCTCGACGTCATCCTAGACGTCAGTTCTTGAGGTCGCCCTAGAGGTCGTCCTTGAGATCGCACTAGAGGTCGTCCCAGAGTTCGTTCTGGACGTCGTTTTAGAGGTCGTCCTTGAGGTCGCCCTAGAGGTCGTTCAGACGTCGTCTTTAACGTCGTCCTTGAGATCGTCTTAGTGCTCATCTTTGAGATCGCCCTAGAGCTCGTCCTAGACGTCGTCCTCGACGTCGTTTTAGCAAGCATATAAACCCGCGCCTCTCACACATGGAGCGGCAGTACGCACACATTCAAATATGCACCCAAGCTACGAAGCAATCACTCAAGGCTGCGGCGCAAGCAAATAAACACGCGCCGCGCATACACGGGGCGGCAGTACGCACACATTCACATTTGCGCCCGACTTATGCGAAAAGAAGCGCCATCTAGCGTATTCATGATCAATTATCAGATTTCCACCATATTGGGGGGTTCCCGTACCGATGGTTTCGCCCGAGAAACAATAGTCCCGGCAAAGTGGAAGTCGTAGAACTAAAATATCATCACCTGCTGCAAGTCCAGTACGAACCCGTCACAGGACGTCTTCGAGAAAAACCGTTCATTGACCTGGATGGCCCAGTTCACTGCTTGTGTGACGAGTCTTGCAACCTCGTTGCTGGCCATTCCTTTTCCAGAATTTTGCGGCCGTCTTTCTTTTCTTCTTTGAACCGAAACTAACCAGCAACCCGTTGGATGTACATATAAACTGCCCTAATATCATGAAACCCGAGTTAAATGCAGATGCGCCACGTCCACAACTAGAAGATGTGATAAACCCCCCAATATGGCTGCTCCTAATGGCATGATGATGATAGCTGGCAAAGACTTTTGCATATGGCCTATAGACCTTTCCGTAAATATGTGGTGCCCCATCGTCTGCTTTACGCATTGTGTCGTTCAGATGTACGGCACGTGAAATTGTCTAAGAAGCAAAGACGAAGTTGACGTTGATTTAACAGTTCGTGATTTCAGAACGCAGAGAAGGCGGAAGGAAAGCAAAACACAGTTTTGTAATGATGTTCCGTTCGCTAAATATTTTTGTGTTTTGAACTCCTAACTATAACATAAAAATGAATCGTGCCGCTACCAGGATATATGGAGCGTTCAAGCCGGCACGAGCGCACCGGTTTGAGTTGAGCTAGTTGGTACATGGTCAATGTTGGTGGTGAAACAACTTAAACATTAAACAAGAGACAGAAGATTAAACGATTGCAAAAGGACAAAGTAATCACTCAATTTCAAAGTGCCACGCTGCGGTCTCGCTGACGTCAATGATTGCGTAGTAAACCTTTAATAAAATGACGTGTTTACTAACAATTTGCTTCGTGGTCTTCACAGTGAGCTGCGTCGTGAGTCTCATGACGAATGCTATCGCAATTCATACAAAGCAAACATAGTGGTTTCTCCAGCCAATTTCCAGCTCATCAAATACGGCCGTAGTTCTAAATAAATTAATGCAGCACTGTAAACCTATTCACCGACAAATTTTTTAGTCCTGAGCGACACGTCTGAAATTGTATTGCTAAGAGATTAGTCCCAAACTGTTTTAATTGCCTTATTTGAAAAACTAAAATGTGGTTCTGCACTAATCGTTAAAAGAGTCTGGCTACCCCCTCACAATCATTATGAGATGGTGCACTGAAGATATTGTAACTTGAACATAAAAGGACGCGAACAATATCTACGCGCTACAACATATCTATAAATAAAAATTGCATTGATCACAAACGCATATTTCGTAATTTTATTCAAACTCAAATTGTCTATGTACACTGTTTTTAAAATCTTCAAGTGCATAAACTAAGGCAAAGCTTTTAGTGTCCTAAACTAAATTTATTAATGTGCTTTTATGTTACTCAACCCAATAATGTAGGTCTACGACATAAATATGTTCGAAATATCAGTCCAGTCTTATGGTATATTTGTTTCGATGTTTGTTAATGACAAACATTTCTAATCCAAGTGTAATCACTACCTTGCTATGTATTTCGTGAAAAAAAACCTAAATGCGATTACGACCATTTGCTTTTCAGCCTGCACGTTCCAAAAATGCGTAAATAAGTGCACGTCGAACAGAAATCAGGGAGTTAAAAACGCCGCGTGTGTCAAAAACAACTGCGTGTGCACCTACGAAGAACGTGAGTCACATTTGCGTTCACAGCGCTTACCTGTGTCTGTGGCTCACCAAGGTGTAGCAACGAAAATGATTTGTTCGACTATAGAGGATATTCACTGAACGCCATTTTCGAGAGCGATGTTTAGAGCGCATGCTCAAAACGAGCTCACATTATTAGGCTGCTAAGACCGGCAATCTTGATGGTGCGTAATGCTCGTAACAAAAGAACTGCGGAAGCTCGCTGTCAGCACGCGCTGAGCAGTTGCGCACACAGCTATGGCCGCCAGTGAATACTCCCTATACACCTTTTCCACAAGGCAACGTTATTAGATTAGCTCACTTACGGAACTGCTCATAGAAGCTGCATGCACGAGCACGCGCCGGACGGCTGCTATAGTAACTACAGTGTATTCGATGGAAAACGTACGTTTCGAAACGCAGCGTCTAGATGGCGTTCCACTGTACTCTATGAAACACACAGTACGTAAACGAAAATCTAGATGGCGCTTCGAACGACGGGAGGTGGACTGAGGTGAGTGAGGGGTGGGGGGGGGGGGGGGTACCCCCTTTCGCGGGAGTTCCACAACTAAGGTAATCTAGTAATGTTGCCACAAGGGCAGAGTCATCTTGAATGTCGTCACATCTGGTATGCGGTAAAACACCGTTTTGATCTCTCCGCGCCGCTGGAAGGTGTTTGCGAAAAATGCGTGATTGTCACACATTCTCGTTTTGCCTCACCTATATTTTCTCGCATATTCAAAGTTGAAATGTTTGATTTTTTCGCCCAGCATATCAGATACGAAACCGATATGACCGAGAACGAGAAAAAACATAAAACGCCTATACTCAGTGTCAACTATTGTACTCTATCTCAGGAGTTGTGTGCAGCAAAGGAAAGGCATAAGCGCGGGCACATGGCTTTCAGATTTGATTTCCTTACGCGAGTACTCGAGAAAGGAAAGCAAATCTGAAAGCTACGTGCTCGCGCCTGTGCTTTGGCCTCTGCTGCACGCAACTCATGAGAGGGAGTGTAAATGCTACACTGTCAAGGCTAGCGCAGCGTTCGCAGTGCTGCAGCCCCTCACTGCTGAGCACGTGGCTTCGTGATGCGTCTCATTCGCATGCACTCGCGCAATTTGACGGACTTGGAGCACTGCGGAAGCTACACTAGCCTTGGCAACGTAACATAAAATAGTTGACGCCAAGAATAGTTTTATTATAAGACTGTGAAAGTTTTTCCAACAGTCTCATCAACACTACGTAGCATCAATAATACTAGAAAATATCCTTCTGCATTGAGACATGCGGGATACGGTGCTCATGTGGCATTAGTGTTTTATTATTCATTTAAGGCTTTACACATCGGTACGAAAGTAGCGTGCAACCTCTATGGGCTGTCGACACTACCCGAATGTTAATTGGTGTTCCAGTTTCTCGTGCCCGATATCAAAATCTCAGTGAATAAAAAGGGGCGAAAAAAGGGGCGAAATATACGTAAACCTTGGTGCCGGCTACACCCAACCTGCGGTCGCACACACATTAGAGCTATGTTCGGAAAGTTTGTTAACCGCCACAAGTTAAAAAAAAAAAAAAAAACATCTGATCAAACTTAAAGACCAGGAACGATGCAAGTGGCAGTACAGTGGCGCTTGTTTCTAAACTCTCTTTTATATGAAGTATAAAACGAAGTTTATAATTCGTTTAAGTTGAACAGCGTACAACCACAGTGTCCTATATACAAAGCCTGGCAGATCGCCACGAGAAGCGGCCGCCGAAACGGAAAAGGTTGAGCGGCAGACAACGGATGAGAGGAGAGCCACGTGACTGGCACCCCTCTGCGGCGAGACGCCGAAACACACTTGTCCCGAGCGAAAAAGTGTGTTTCGGCTCCTCGCCGCTGCAAAAGCTCTACGCTGACGTCCAGGTTCCCTGAGAAATGACTCCTTGGTGCTCCGTGCTACCAGATCCTCGTGCTCCAAATCTGCGACCGGGCCCTCTATGGCTCTGTCGTCGAACTGCCAGGCTTTGTGAGTATAGAGGAGGCTATAGTAGAACACTGTTCAAGCTACTGACGGGACTGCGTAGCTTCATCTAGCCTGTTGTTCCCACCAGAGCACGTGCCAATGAAACGCTAAATGAAGACATTAGAGAGTTTTCGTAGACCTTTTCCATTTTCCGCTCCACTCTGAGGGTGCCAAACTGCGCATGCGCGGCCTGCTTCGCCGGAATGGAAAGCGGAGGTCCCAAAAACGTGTTTTAGTAGACCGTTTTTCTTCAGCGTAAGAGCGTTTCGATAGCGTTCAAAAAATTCGCTTGCGTAGCCCCACAAGTAGACGTTTATAGTGCTAGTAAGACACAAAAAAAAAAAAACTAAACGTTAACACCAAGAAAGTGAAAGGAAGCGTGTTTGTAAAGGTAGTAAAAACGAAGGCGAGAATAATAAACACAAAAGAAGAGTAGGCACACACCTGAAGATTACTAAGCTATAAAATATGCAAATAATCGTTCCACCTTGTGTGCGAATGAAGCCGAAGGTATAAGCATGAGCATAATGCTCGAAACGGTACTTGCACTGCACGAGCGCGCGTGCTGGTCAAGGACGCTGAAAGGCCGGCACTCGCTCTTGTAGCTTCTGCTCCACTCGAATTAAAAATTGAAACGAATTTACGTATTCGAAGTAGAAAAATGAAAGAAAAAGACGAAGTTTGCGCATTGCGAGTACACCTTTTTGCGAAGTACGAGTACAGTGTTGCACAAGGCAAGCAAGTCACCTGAAAGATGAATCCCCGCTGTTCTCAAAAAAGGATACTTCTAGTAACGAAATTAAGCTGGCGAGACATCGAATCAATGATTTGTATCCCTCATGCCATGAAGCGCCGAAGCTTCCTTTCCGAACGCGGTTTGCTGGATATTGCCAACATAGAAGAGATAAACCCTTTAGGAGGCAATCCCGCTTAAAGAAGGACCTGGCTGCTCTGCAAGTGGGCCTCCAAATCCCAGCACCCGACAGATCGGCGGAGGGTGTTACCAATCTGGCGAGACGCTTTGCATGGTTCTTTGTCGACTGGCCTATCGCAACCGTCTGTTCGAACTTGGATGAGCGTTTGGACGGAACTTGTCGGTGTCCTCCAGTATTGTAAACCTCATCGTGGGTCACATCAACGTGAGGTTCGGCCACCTGCTCGCTGACATGAACAAACATAGGTGGTTGACCCTGGCGAAACTGGAGCTCTGCACACAGGTGAGACTCTGCATGGTTTGTGTAAATTTCGCGTTTTCATTGTTTTTAGCACAGCTGCTCTGTCTAGTAAAAAGTTATTCTTTTTGATACACCAATAATTTTCGTCTTTACTTTTGTTTCGGCACAAAAAAACAACAAGGTGTACATGGGCAGTGTCAGGACAAGTCACGACGAGCGCGTTTGTAATCTGTGAGTTTTAGTAGGCCACTTTTATGAGCCCTCTATGGTCTACTTTACGCTCTGCAAGAAGCATCGTCCCCACCGCGGAGTGAGTTAGCGGAGTGAGCGTGCGCTCCGCTTCACAAGTTGCAGAGCGGACTGCCCTCGGCGTCCTTAGCGTGATCGCTTACATCTCAAGATGGCTGCACTTACTCAATACGCGTCGATGTTTTTCACCGTGACCTCAGCTTGAAAGAGGCCGAATCAAGAAGTAAAGCGTACGCCCCACGCGTGAAAAGTAAACCATTCCATTTGAGTTCTATGCAACACAAAAAAGCATAATCAAACGAAGTAAACAAGTATCACTTTACAACCAGCACGGTGTCAGTAAAGTCGTCGTGTTTCTGTGGACATTCTATAGCTATGCAGTCAGATGTACGGGAGCGCGTGCTTGAAAGCCGATTATACCTGTGCACGCGCCCTCCTGTCGGAAATGCCACTGAAAGTTGACCTCGAGCATAGTGCTCGCCAAGCCGCACCAAAGAAACCATTCCTCTCAACTTTATTTAGTAATATTCGCTCGCAATTTTTGAATTGTTTAACTTCCCTCCGGAAATGTTTGCCTTGGATTTCCTTGGTGGATTTATAAAACAATAGAGACTTGAATGCAGCCTTTTTAAAAGTACATGCCATGTTGCCACTGTTCTCCGAGGCCGCCTTGTTTTGGCCAAGCGTCTAGGAAGCAAGAGAGCTGCGTCATTGTTTGTCACGGATGCGAGTCTAAACGTGTTAGACACGAATGCTGCGTCAATGCTGTATATGAACTCGGTTCTAATCACAAGTCTCGCACTAAAAGCGATGCCCATAATATGGCGGCCGAATATGTTACCCGGCGGTGTTTTGAAAGGAGTTGCCAAAAACGGTCGAAAGAATATTCCACGTCAAGTTCTTGTCTGGAGAAAACCAGACAGGTATAAGCAATGCAAAATTTAGCAAACACAACACTGGACTTCTAAGCAATAGCGGTAGTCTAGAACGCTTTTCAGAAGTTTCGTTTTGAATTCCTGCGTAGCGGGCCTCGCATGCACAGTTCGACGGCCTCAGAGCTTAGCGGAATTAAGTGACAACTAAACCTTTTTTTTATTTTTTTTATTTACGTTACACACTTTTTTACAACCCTACCATGTAAATACGCTTTATTTTATATGAGTAACAAGTCCGATATCACATGTTTTGGTAGTGTTTAAATACTGCCGTGTTGTAAGAGTGCCTTTTTGTTCTTTTTATTAGGCCGTCAAAGACAAGGGAGAACCCCTGGACAACTGTTGGGGTTTTGTTGACCGCACAGCATGCCCATATGCCGTCCATCAAAGAATCAGAAGCCACACTTTTCTGGTCACAAGAGGGTGCTCGTCGTGAAGCACGAGGCAGTGATGTGTGCAGACGGCATAATTTGTCAGCTGGACGAACCCTACGAAGACCACGGGCATGGTCTTTTTTTTCTATTAGATTGCGTAAACTGATCACAGTGAATCGTATACAAGCTTTGTACTGAGCGAAACACTTGTTCAAATAGGCTGAAAGGCATCTAGAAATATTTTAATAAAAAATAACATTTACTAACGACTCCCATTTTACTTCTCAGTCGTGCGTGTGAATATTGCATCTAATCAAATTACAGTGTTTCTGTTGACTTCAGCATTGTAAAAGTAGCCTGTGTTGCGTGGCCTTCTATTGCAAGAAAACACCGTAGCACAAGTGAGTCTGAAACTAGACAGGAGCTTAAGCCGAAAAACGCACTTTCAAAAACACACAAAAGAAATGAAAAGAAGTGTAGCCAAGCAAAATGGTTTCATGTCATCCCCCAAGGCAGATAAAATCGCTTTTATTTGCAGTTTATTTTTTTTTTGACAGCTATTGAGAGAGCTGAAAGTTTTTCGCTCAGATTGACGCCCCAAACGAGCGCTTTATTCCACACATCGATTGGAACCCCCGGTCTCGGCCTAGTCGGGATCGACATGTCTGCCCCCTTTAATACCGTCGTCTGAAACAAGAGGAGGTAATCGTTGCTGTCCGAGTTTGCCTGTTGAGTTCGGCAGCAATGTGAACAGCGCTGCAGGCATACCTTCACCACAGGAAGCAAGAGGGGACCCAGGAATGGCGCCAGGCACCAGATATGGCCTTCATGTCTAGATCGGACGGGAGCAGCTCGCACACCCTGCCTGTCCCCTCCGGGCTGGTGGCCGAATTGATCGGAGGGGCCACCACTCCATCGGCTGGTGTGACCAGCGAAGAGGCTCGGGCAGCCATCCTGCCAACCACTGCCCCAGCGCACAGCCCCGCGTCCCTTCATGACGGAAGCAGGATCGGTTCACTTAGATCGTCGAACCTCAGAAGACATTTCCGCTTCGGAGAGGGCTGCCAGCCACCAGAGCATGGGGCGGCCGCAGCTGCGAGTCTCCGCGAAACTACGAGACCCATTGTTGAAGATTCAACCAGACGAGGTGAAGAAGGTATGAAAGACGACGAAACGTGTGAGAGCGCTGTCCGCTGGACTTAGATTGCTATGTTTATTTCGCTTAATTAAACGCGTTTTACTTCTTTTCTACAAACCGTTGCCATCTTCATCTTCAAAATAACATTCTGGTGCCGAAACCCGGAATTCTGCCATCATACTGACCTGACCAGGAGGAAATATCTTCACCATTAATAAAAAATATAACGCGCGAAAGGCGAGCGAACTACTCAACAAGTTCTACACACCCGTCTGCGCAATGAGGCAGGGCAACTGATCGTTACAAACCAGTTTAGCCTCTCTTCACTATGAAGTTTGCATGGGTGGTTTCTGACTTGCAACATAAGAGTGCGAAAGCTGAACGCGGAGCTTGAAGCCTTGCTCACAGATGACCAAGTCACAGAAGACTTGGCTTCGGTAGCTGAATACGAGAATAATGCAGCAGCGTGCGAGCCTCGCGGGACTAAACTATCACATCAAAACACTTCATGCTCCAGCCCCAGCAGTTCAAACTGTAGGCCTGCCCATGACTTGACGCTCACTGCATGTCATGGACGAGTTGGCGCTAGGCTTCTGACGCTCGAGCTTCTACGTTTTGATGGAAGTCAAGGTTTTGATGGAAGTCCACGAGAATAACTACCTGACAAACATTAATCGATACCACTACTTGGAGACACCGCGAAGTGGACCGGCGGCCAAGGCCATTGCAGGCATCCTAACAACCGAAGCCTCCAACGGTGAGGCCGTCGAGATTTCGAAAATTAAGTTTGGCAACTCGAAGGTTATTGAACAGTGCTACCTGGCCAACCTTGGGACACTGAGGCCATTCAAGTCCTCTGGGTCATTCCATGCCAAAGGAGACGGCGATTTTCGTCATATTTTGGATATGCTTGAAAAAAGTAATATGAACAAAGAAACGTTTGACAGTAAAGATGGCTAAGTTTGAGATCTTAATTACGTTTATTTTTGCTGACGTCATGCTCCAAAGTGCGGGGAATCGGAGAAAACCTCTTGTACTTCAAAAAAATACTGAAAAAAAGATATTTTTACCACATAATTTTAAGTTTGCATGCAATCGATCACTATTATATTCTATCTTACCTTGAAAGAAAAACACCTTCCGCCGCCATTTTGGGTCCAGACAGGCACGCCAATCCTAAGCAAATATTTAAGATTTCTTGATTTTTTTTAGTCACTTTGAAATTAAAATTTGACTAAGAAACTTTTTTTACCTATTTTTCTGAACCTTATGCTCGACTAAGTTGCATTACAATTATAATAAATTATTCGTAGAGTTTGTATTTAAATGGTGAATATGTCACTTTCTTCAAAAACGGTCATATAGAGGGTAAAAAAAAGCCATGTGGGCAACGGTGCTCGCATTTTCTGAAATAGCCGAGAGGTTAATCGACACCCTCTGTTCAACATATCAAAAAATTAGAAAAGTACTTTTTGTTATTTTGGAGAAATTATTTTTTAAATATGAGGCAGTACGGCATCACCTCCAGGCGTCCACCTCGTCGGCAACGCACGCCGTCGTCTGCTATGTTCGAGTGAAACGCTGTACGGGGTACTTAATTTCGTTAATTATATTTGTATAGCTAAAGCTGAGGATCTTGACATTATGACATGTCTATTTATAGCGACTAGAGAGTGCTTTTTTTGCTTTAAACTATATCTCCGGGTGCACTTGCAAGTTGAATAGCGACAACTCGAAATATTGTTTCGGATACTTTTTATCAAAGGCAAAACAAAGTACATGCGTAGCTCACCGACGTTTTTGTTGCTTCTTATGTGAATAAATATAAAATGAAGTCCAGAAATACTATATCACATTTAGAATATCAGTGTTTCATTGGCTTTCAATTCACCTCATAGTGCTGCAATGTCTTTAGCGTCGCACGGAGAACTCCTCATGCACGTTTGATGTGGACGTTATTTTAGAAACCACATGCCCGTGGGTTCTATAGGCGCCACATAATAGTATTGACGTGTGTTTGGTATGGCTTTTGTTTGCTCATAGCGGTTGCTGAGTCTTTGTCTCTCAGCTGTAACGACGCTATCTGGAACCCATATGACGTTCACAGTTTTCATTGAAGCCTTCGCCCAATCATAAAGATCTTGTGCTGCGATGATCTGACTGTCAAATGGCCTTTGAATGCTAGCTTTACTAGCGAGCCTTTTTAGAGTGCCGGTGAGCAGACGGATCATACCGGAGACGTTCCAGACGTGCGCAGTGTTCTAGCCTATGACTAGAACTGAAAGCTAATGAAACACTGATATTCTAAGTGTGATATAGTATTTCTGGACTTTATTTTATATTTATTTACATAAGAAGCAACAAAAACGCCGGTCAGCTACGCATGTACTTTGTTTTGCCTTTGATAAAAAGTATCCGAAACAATATTTCGAGTTGTCGCTATTCAACTTGCAACCGCACCCGGACATATAGTTTAGAGCAAAAAGAAAAAAAAAGCACTCTCTAGTCACTATAAATAGACATGTCATAATGTCAAGATCCTCAGCTTTAGCTATACAAATATAATTAACGAAATTAAGTTCCCCGTACAGCGTTTCACTCGAACGAAGCAGACGACGGCGTGCGTTGCCGACGAGGTGGACGCCTGGAGGTGATGCCGTTCTGCCTCATATTTAAAAAAAATAATTTCTCCAAAATAACAAAAAGTACTTTTCTAATTTTTTGATATGTTGAACAGAGGGTGTCGATTAACCTCTCGGCTATTTCAGAAAATGCGAGCACCGTTGCCCACATGGCTTTTTTTTACCCTCTATATGACCGTTTTTGAAGAAAGTGACATATTCACCATTTAAATACAAACTCTACGAATAATTTATTATAATTGTAATGCAACTTAGTCGAGCATAAGGTTCAGACAAATAAGTAAAAAAAGATTCTTAGTCAAATTTTAATTTCAAAGTGACTAAAAAAAATCAAGAAATCTTAAATATTTGCTTAGGTTTGGCGTGCCTGTCTGGACCCAAAATGGCGGCATAAGGTGTTTTTCTTTCAAGGTAAGATAGAATATAATAGTGATCGATTGCATGCAAACTTAAAATTATGTGGTAAAAATAGCTTTTTTTCAGCATTTTCTTGAAGTACAGGAGGTTTTCTCCAATTCCCCGCACTTTGGAGCATGACGTCAGCAAAAATAAACGTAATTCAGCCCTCAAACTTAACCATATTTACTTTCAAACGTTTCTTTATTCATATTATTTTTTTCAAGCATATCCAAAATATGACGAAAATTGCCGTCTCCTTTGGCATGGAATGACCCCTCTGGCAACGTTGCTGCGCTTCGGAACCTCCTAGACAACGTCCAAATCAACGTGAGATGGTTGGAAGCACTAGGGCTGCCGGAGGTCTCGTACGCTGCAATGCTGGTCGAGATCCTGAACAAAGCAATTCTGAATAGCATGATCGTTGAATACCGCAAGTGAGGAAGCCTGCAAGCCCATCCTCGCAGAGATTCATTCATCGGAAGCAGAACTTCACCTACCTTTGAGTCACTTGCATATTGAGGTTGAAGCCCGCGAGAAAAGCGGGCTCGTTACAGTCACGGGGCGTAGCACTACACACGACACACGAAGCAGGTGCAACAGTTCAGTTCTGGGCCTTCAGCAGCGATTCTTTACTGCGACGCAGCCGAACAGAAAAATAAATGCTTATTTTGTTCTTCGCCTAAACACATTGCTGAGTGTTGCACGTCTGACATCAGACTGCACGAAAAGAAAAATCTCCTGGCGCTGTCTGGTCGATGTTTCACGTGTACAGCCAAAGGACATCGATCCAGAGAGTGCCACTGTATCATGCGCTGCTCACAATACAAAGACAGACTTGCTACGGCCGTTTGCAACCCTCACTACAGCCCCAAGAAAGGTGCCACTGAAAACAAGAACAGCCACATGCGTATGCAACTAACGAGTATCCGTGGGTCGACCGGAGGCACAGGTGCTTTTGCAAACGATTCGGGCATGGCCGCTGAACGACAACCACTCTTATTACATTAGAGGCTTCTTTGACGACGGAAGTAAAATAACATTTATAAGTGAAGATGTATCCAAGAAGTTCGGCTTACGTGTCTGAAGAACAGTAGACTTAGCCATGCAATCTGTTGGATGGTCCAACAGAGCCCCCAGGAGGAAGCTTAACTTAGTACAAGTGACCCTGATGAGCAAGTATGACCATTCCAAGCCTGAAATCTAAGCCATAGAAGTACCTTGCTTTTATAAGTGAGGAATTGATTGAAACACCAGCTACGCGTTGATGTTGTTGTTGTTGTTGCTTGAAGACCTACCTAAGGAAGAACGTTTCCTTGCTGACGCGTCAGTGTTTCCTGACCTTAAATGGGAAGCAGGCATGAACGTGCTTGTTGGATTGGACCAGATCTGGAAGTTCCTTTTAAACGGGGCTTGGGTGAACCTTACAAGGCCCCACTATCGTCCCACGGAGAAATCTTAGCACGCGCTTTGGGCTTCCAACAAAATTAGTGAGCAACAATGCTATCTATTTCTTGAGGAGAATATTCAAACTCATGTGCCGCATTGGGCATACAACACAGACAGACGTCTCCTTATTATCCACATGCTATCACAGAGTGGTCGAACCGGAATCCGAAATCGATGTCAATCGCCCCACACCGAACGTCACGGTGACTAAGACGCGAAGCTCCAAGAGCTTGAGTTCGCAACATCGCACAACTGTTAATCGACCTACTGGTTTCACGCCCGCGTGCCTTAAGGCTTATTCACACGATGCATCTTTTCAGCGCGCCACAGCTTAGCGAAACCGAGATTTCGCGAAATCGGCCTGTTCACTCGTGGAGTTTGACGTGCGAAACCTGTGACGTATTGACTCACGAGAATTTCGCCAAACCTTGTTATCTGCACCGGGAATATCAAGCGTTTCGCATCAAAATGATATGAAGTACGCACAGTGTGAAGAGACAGTCTGTTTTATTAATATAACTCAATGAACTTCGTCAGATTCGGCTCACTGGGTTAACTAGTCCTGCCAAACCTGAGAAAGACCGCGAACGTCAAAAAACAGGCGGATGATCTCGAAGCGTTTCGAACATTTTTGCACCGCTAATAAAGAAAGTTATCCCCAGCCATCATGTTTATATGCGGTGCTTGCACTCGTCGCGACTGTTGATGAATCTACACCGCGCCACCAACCCGTACTGCTAAAGCGCCGTTCACACACCTGCAACCGAGTAGGACCAAGACTCATCGCCCGTACGCACCACTTCTCCGCTTGTCGATCGCCATGTTTGTTTTGTTTTTTTTTTCGGCTTTGGCTCGGATACAGAATCGGCCCAAAATCAGACTCCTCCAAAAGCTCGCTCCTCCTCGAAGGTTAGACGTCATAGCGAAGTCTAGCGGCCATTGGCAGCGTCCGCGTGTCTCCTCCGGGTGATTGACAGGCCTCGGTGAGGTTTCAGCAAAGAATTGCTCCAGAAGCGAGGAACACGCGCCACTTTTTTCGGAGGCGCGCCACTTTTTCGGTCGCGTTCAGACGGGGAGTCTGTTTCCCGAAACCTAGTTTCGCGCCACAAGATTCACCAACAAGATGCATCGTGTGAATAGACCTTTAGTATCGGCAGAGAATTAAACTTTCCGCTTGAGAAAAATTCCAACGCCGACGATGCAGGTCGTGCTCATTCGTATAGCAAGTTTACAGGAAATCTGTGACGCACACTCAGGGATATCGTTCATGATGCCCGTGAAACTCTGGACGTCGAGCGGCTGCAGTCGCAGGCTGAACAGGATAACCAAACTCACCACGATGTGCAATTTGACGTAGGAGACTGGTTCTGCACCGAACGCATCCACTCAGTAACGCCGCCACAGGGCTCACAGCTTCTCTGGTCACTAGATGGTACGGCCCGTATCGAGTACGTGAGAAAACCTCACGCCTCACGTACACGCTCGTTCATTGCCAAGTTGGTCGGTCTCCTGGACCTGCCCATATGTCACCGACCTAAAACGATATGACTCGGCTGATGAACTTCTCTCGCAGGTGGGAAGCGATGCCGGTTCAGGTGATAATCAGGATGCCACCTCCACCCGTGAAGACCGCTTGCGACGTCAGTGATACCAACGAAGACTAAGAATATTTGCAAACAAGGCTTAGCCAAAACGAGCAATTACCCGCCTACCTTGGAATATTCGCCAGCTACTTTGTGCGGAATGTACCTGATTGTGTTCTCGCGAGCTTACCTCACTTATCGTTGCATTCGTAAAAACACTTGTCTCTAAACAAAAAAGACTGACTCTGTGTTGTTGTTTTTTTTTTGTTAACATTTTGTAATAATGTTTCGCTACTATAATCGAGGGAGGCGGTCCTGTGCACTCCCGTCGGCGGTCCCCTGGGACCAACTGGGCCGTCGCCACTCGCCCCCGGCGCCCTACCAACGCCACCGACGGCCATCCCTCCCACGCCAGGGAAATACGGACACCTGGGCAGTTTTCGACCACCAAGGTCCTCCCGTCGCCGGGTCCTCCAGCCTGCCCTGGTTGATCCAGCCCCGGCCCCTGATCACGGACCCCACCGCGCAGGTCTCGGAGCCATTCAGGGGTCTCACTCTGGCGGACCGGCACGCAAACGACCCGATCCAGCAATACAACGAGGAAGAGCGCCGGTTCTTCTGCCCAATTCGTGGAGTGCCCGAAATTCACCGGAGCAACCACCAGCCTGGGGCTCTCCTGAGAGTTAAATGCCTCAGCCATAACTTCTTCCTAGATCAACTGAAAATGACGAGGATCACAACCGAATGGATGTGGACGCAACATTTCCTCCCAGCATGGAAACACCACCTAGCAAGAAGAACCACAGCAAACACCACAAGGCCTTCGCTTCGCGTCATTGGTGACGTCAATCTTACAGAAAAAGTCAAGAAGGTACTTGAGCAGGGTCCAAAGTTTGCAGTACCACCAAAGCTTAAGGCCGTTGACAAGGTTGCACTAGTAAGACACATCGCGGCCAAAGCTCCGGAAGAAAAAGCATCGCAGATCATAAATGAAGGGATTGCTTGCCTTGCAAGCCTAAGGAACCCGCAACATCAGAAAATGAGTTTTGGCTCTACAGTGCAAGAATTGCGGACCAAAGATCTAAAACTATGCGTATCAGACAAGGAGGGAGGGTTCGTCGCCCTCGATAAAGGAAAATACGGAGAAAGAGCTGATCAAGCCATTGCCGAGAATTTCATTCCAGTTGATCAAAAAAGATCTACATCAACGAAAAAAGCCATCCTGAAGATACTAGAAAATAACCAGTTAGGCAGTCTCGTCACCAAAGTTAAAGGATCGAAGAATAACCAATTGTTGGTCTTTTTCTCAGCCAAGACACATAAAGAGGGAATTCCGTTCCGGGCAATTGTGTCAGAAAGAAATACTTGGCAAGCGCAAGTGTCAACATTCCTGGCCAAACAACTGTCGCAAGTGCAGGTACAAGACCCTTTCAAGATTCCAAACTCAGAAAGTGTGATTTCCTTTCTGCAGGAAAATGGTTCTAACATTACCTCTGAATTTTCCCTTGACATAAAGGATATGTATTACTCCATCCCCCATGCAGGCCTTCTAAACATACTTCGAGAACCAATTGAACAGCAAGGTCTCACATCATTCCAAAGTGCGGCGGGCATGCCCCTCGACAACTTTTTGGAATTGCTAAGTGTTTACCTGAAGGCGACGGTGGTGTCCTATCAAGATCAGCAGTATGTGCAGAAGAGGGGTGTTTGCATCGGGTCTCGAGTGGCTCCTTACCCCAGCGATGTGTTGCTCGCAACGTGCGGACTTGCCATCCAACGAAGCATGAAAGATCCCAGGATTGAAGTCATCTTCCGCTACGTTGATGATTTTTTAATACTTTGTAACACGGAGGTAGAAGAACAAGACAACGGTTGCCGCGAGTATGTCATGAGGTGCTTTGAACAGAGCTGCTCAGGACTTGAGTTCACTCATGAACTACCCGTAAACAAATCTATCAGATTCCTCAATCTTGCCTTAGAATTTAAAAATGGACACGTCTGCTGGCGATACCAAGCTCGCTCCTGCAAAGGGTTTCTTCCATTCGAATCCGGACACTCAAAGAACGTGAAACGTGGGGTCGCCACCACGGAACTAACATCTGCCTTAAAGAAGTCGTGCGAACACCAGATCCAGAAGAGTTTTGACACTCAGATATCCAGGCTACTTGATGCTGGCTATCCAGAAGCACTACTGGTATCAATATGTGAAAAGATCTCCCAGAAGTTGAAGCGTGGACAGGAAGGCATCGAGCGAACAACAAAGAAAAAGACTGGACATCCCATAGTGGTAGCACCGTATCTCTATGGCATCACTCACCGGCTAAAAAAGATTGCAGGCCGGCAAGGGGTCCAAGTGATAAGCTCCGCGCCAAACAAGGGATATTCAATGTGCGGCAGGGTAAACGAAAACCAACGTAAGCACCAAGAGCCGTGTAACATCGCACACAAAACAAGGTACGCCCAATGTCAAAAAGAAGTCATTTATAACATTCCATTAACATGTGGAAGGTGTTATATTGGGCAGACAGGGCGCTGTATTAATGATAGAACCAGGGAACATGCCACATCTCTACGAAACTTGACAGCAGCAGGACACCTTGCAGCCCATTGTCGCGCATGCAAATGCGAGGCAACGTTGTGCAACGTAAACATCGTGGGGCGACATAAAAATCAACTCGCCCGTGAACTACTAGAAGCCCTAGCCATCGAAGAAAAAGGCGAGGACTGTGTTAGTGTCCCTTCCGTTGCACTACACAACTCTGAGAAGTTTTTCCTGCAGAGTGATATGAGTTCCAGGCAAAGGTAGAGGAAGAGGAAGATCGCTTAAAGAAGACAGAAGAAAAGGGATGAGAACATTCCGACAGCAGAAAGGTCACTGCGTTAAATGAGAAGAAATAGCGTTAAAGAAAAGAACTTTCGAATTAAGCGTAAAGAAATAGAAAACCTAAATCAAGTGTAAAAAATTAAGAAATCTTAGTGTAAAGAAAAAGAAAACCGAAATCAAGGATTAGAAGAAAAGGAAAAAGAGGCATCATTAAATGTTGCTAGTCCAGCGGTGCGAATGTTATATTTTTTTCTATGTGTGTTTTTTTATGTTCAGCTGGCCTCATTCACAAGCTCTCCACCGCTCCCGGGAGCAAGCTGCCGCCGTCAGGGCCGTCATTTTACGCTTAGCGGCAATCGACGAGCAAAACCTTGAGCGGGCTTAGGCTGCTGGTCTAGTCCCGCTACTTCAACAGTGCCGTAGCGCATTCTCGCAGAAATAGCAATAACGGAGCACGAGCCATGGGGCACAAGCTTTCTTGCCTCGCTGGTCCTTCTTGCGGGTGAGCACTGCGCACCGGAACATACAAACTGAAGCGGTTGTCAATTCAAGGCCCATTACATTTATTTATTCCTCTGCTGGCGAACCGGATGTGTTAACCCCGCCTCATTGTTTGCTATGAGTTCGGCTACTATTTCCACCAAAATATTTTCATGAACCAAAAAAGAAGCGACCGGAACCACTAAATCTTTCGATTCACAAACAGCACGTGATGGAACACTTGTAGAAGCGATGACGACACGAATATATTCTTACACTCCGCAGTTTACACTCCAGAAAAGTTTAGAGAGATCATAGCCTCAGAGTAGGGGATGTGACTGATGTGGGTAATGCACGAAGACAATGCGCAATTTTTTTTTTTTAACTCGGATTATTAGTGATTGTTTTCAAGGCAAAGATGTGGCTATACAAGGATGCAAAGTAAGAGTACCAAAAGGATCTACAATTATTAGACTTTTCCTGTTCAGCGTTTGAATCCACTGAAAATTCCCAGCTTAGGCCCCGCAGTGTGTTGAAGATTGAAAAAGACTAGGCAAAAAAGGAACAAACGACGACGAAGGGAGTGAGAGCGCTGACTGCTGGACTGACATTGCTATGCTGATTTTGTTTAATTAAGCATATTTTGCTTCTTTTCTACAAATCGTGGACATATTCATCTCCAAAATAACATAACGTCACAGTTCAAGCTGGGGAGCACGACAACATCCAGACCTGACAGAGGCCCGGCGATCGATCGGAATTGCACTGACCAGGAGCCAGCCTGGTCGACAGCTTCCCAACCTGCCCCCAAAGACTACTTACTATGATGCACGAAGCAATTCATAAAATTAACCGTGTTGATTGCGCGGCCAACGACCGCAATCATGTCACGTACATTGAGCGTCCTTCAAACTGAGGGCATGCAACTAAAATATCCGAGTGCGGAGTACACGGAGTCTGAAAATAGATTCGTCTCACTTTGCGACAAAACTGTTCATGTTGTTAAATTCATAAACATAACTGAAATAAAAACTTCCGAACCCGGTTTCGCTGTCACAACTCTTTAAATTTGTCTTCCTCGATAATGTTCTTCTGGATTTTAGTATTCCCTACTCATGGGCTGTGAAATGCTCTTTGGGCCAAATACACTTTGCAGGGTGGCAAAATCCTCGCCAATGATTCCCTCATGCAATAAAATTGCTATGATGCCTTCCTTACAATCAAACTAAATTGCCTAATTGTAATTTATACAGTTACTAACTCTTTAAAATTGACAAGATGTCCCCATCGTTGGCTTGAGCATCTCGTAGTATTGTATAAGCTTTTAAAAGTAGAGAGAAAAATAGGCAGAGCTCTAAAACGGCTGTAACAAATGAGCAGACCTCATTATAAATTCCCAGATAGAAACCGATGAAATTGAGACGATAAAATAATGGCATTGTGATTAGATTGGTGATAACATTGATTAGATTAGTTGGCGCTTGCTTTAAATTGATGATCCCTTGGGTTAAATTTGTGTACAGCTAGATTATGTTCAAGGACACCCGGATTAAAAAAGCTGGTACGTGGACTTTATCGAGCGTTAAAATCCTGTAGTAAAATTATGAAGTTTCAATAAAGGAACCGTCAGGGAGCCTTTTAAAATACAGGTATGATTTATAAATTAAAAACGTTCATTAACGTATCAAGCTGGATCATTGTAGAAACATTGAAGGGTGGGTAACTGTAACAATGGAAAGGGAGGGTTGGAGATAATACTACCAAGGAGAATTAGGTTCTCGTGGGTTTGCGTTTTCTGGGTTGGCGCAAGCTCCAGAAGTGCACTGAGATCTGCGAAAGCTTAAATCATAGCTGCGCCTGCACGCCACGTACTTCGATTATGACGTACCTCGACGCTCGTTCTGTGTATCGGCGAATTCATCTCATGTCTATCGCCAAAAGAGAGGAATATGAAGCAGCAGGTTCAAGCCATGCTGGAGAAGGGTGTCATTGAGCACTCCGTATCCCCCTGGTACGCCCACGCTCTGCTGGTTCAAAAGCAGGATGGATCATTTAAGTTTGGGGTTGATTATTGTGACCCTAACAAAGTGACAAGAATCGACCAGTATCCCTTCCTGAACATCCAGGAGATGTTCGGGGCCGTTCGGGTACGCGTGTACTGTTTGTGCATTTATAATTATTTTGGTGGCTGTCCGCGTGTACATCATGGAGCTCACCACTTGCTTTTGTTGAACATACATTTGATGAGCGACAAAATGCTGTGTGATGGCTTTCTCGGTGAGGAATCCTATAAATATTTGATATTGGATTTTTATTTGAGCTCAGGAGAGCCGCGGCGCCGCAGAAAGGCAAGTCGCCCATACTCTGAACGCCTGCGGCACCGTTTCTAATGATGATGAAATCGTATTGTAGAGTGAATTCTGCAGATGATGAGGACGTTGTGTGTGGGATAATGATGATGATGGGATGATGTAGAGGAAGAGAATGAGGCCTAGCAGAGGTCTACACGGCGGTGGTCTTCGCGGGTACCGTCATGTGCTGCTGACTTCTAGCAGGTCTGTCTCGAGCGCCTGACGAGGTTGCAGACAAGCCGACCGAATTTCTGGGGACGCAGGAGGTCCAGCACCCTCGTGGTCGGGCTCCAGGGGTTGGCGGCGGTCTTAGCCAGGCGGCGGTCTTTGCGAAACTGGGCCTTGACGTCTCCCAGCTCGCAGTCAAGCTTGTAACCGAGCAGCGTGAGCACCCTGTCGATCGAAGACATGGTGTGTGCCACTGATCGAACTGACTTTTTGACGATGGCAGAAAACGTCTGACGCCCAGGTGGCTTCATCTTTCTCCGGATGTGCTGTGACAGCTTGTTTGGGAACGAACTGGGAAAATGATTGCTTTTTTGTGTCGCTATCGTTTAGGAATACAGGAATTATCCGTCCAGTTCCACTGTGCTGAGCTTAAAAGAACCCGGATACACGGCACTGTCAGTCGTCTATTGGCAGTTCTACTAATGCTGGTTTATCTTTTGTTCAGATCGTGGTCGGCGTCGCATATATGTGCATGCTATGTCCTTGTAACACTGTACAGCGTAATTCATCATTTCTACTGCGTCACTTTGCACTCCTAAAAACGTTTATCAGCTAATTTCTGTGGGCAATGATTTGTGAAAAGTTGTTAAAAATTTCTACTAAAGATATGCTTAAGTGTTGTCGGAATTTTTTTTTATTCCACTTTATGCAGAAATGAATCTGAGTGAATTTAATTTTCTGCGTGACACAAGTCCCCACATGTTGTCTTTTCAACTATGCCCTTGCTCGAGCTCAACTGCAAAGGGTGAAAATCAGGTGATGACTCAATGATAAAAACTCATTTGAATCACCACTAAGGAGACAAAACTATGTCTGTCGAGTGGTATAAAACTCAAGTACGAATTTAGTGAGTGAGCTCAAAATAATGAATATTGAGTTGTCACTGATACAACTGATTTGCATATTTAATAAGTCAATTAAGAAAAAATAGATACTGAGCTGTTAATGATAAAACTCATTTGCATGTCTGATAAGGAATCCAAAGTAATGTACATTTAGCTCTTAACGATAAATCTCGTTTGCATATCTAATGAATAAATTCAAATGAATTAATATTGAGTTATGAATAACCGAACAAAATTGCATACCTATGAGTAAAATCAAAAGTATATTTTGAGTTTCTTATTACACTAGTTCAACGGAACGTTTACTTGGAGTTTCAATTGGCACTACAAGAATACATTAGAAGCTCAAATGAAACTAATATATAATTTTGTAAAGAACCTTCCTACCACACAGAGGTACGTCACATTGTGGCCGGTCAGGCCGGCACTCCGCACGTCTACCCGCTGGTCCCGCTCGTGAGTATTTGCATCTCTAAAGGCTGAGGCCCTAGTTCTGACGTTTTGGCCTGCGGCTCGTGTCCCGAGTTACACGTTAAGGCGTGTCTGCTTTTTGGCTTATGTTCTCTTCTTGCTAGGGTGAGTGTGTTATGTTGCGTCAGCCAGCCGACCAACGAGTCTACAGTTTCAACAGTGCCACCGCTGTATTGTCCATCGGGTCCCCAGATCTTAGATATAGTCGGGATCTTCCCATAACTGACCTGACCCCAATCCCGCCGTCTGAAGCAACAGGAAGTAAGTGCTGCTGTTTGAGTCTGCACTCAAAAATATCGGCAGTAATTCGCTCAGCAATGCAAGCATAGCTTCGCCAAAGCAACCAAGAGGGAACCCGTGGATGGCACCAAGCTCCAGTACCTTTCTGGCAGACATGGCCTTCATGGCTAGCAAAGACGGGAGCAGCTCGGCGAAGCAGAACCCGCACATCCTACAGGTCCCCTTTGTGCTGGCCGAGCTGATCGAATGTCCCCCAGTTTCGTCAGCTGGTGTGACCTGCTAGTAGGCTCCAGCAGTCATTCTGCCAGCCACTATACAGCGCGCAGCCCCGGGTTCGTTCGTGACAGAGGGAGGACTTGAGCCGTCTAGCCTCAGTAGCTATTCCCGCTTGGGAATGGGCTACAGCCACCTGAGGTTCTTGCGGCCTCGGCTGCGAGTCCCCGCAAAACTACAAGATCCACGTCACAGTTCAAGCTGGTGAACAGAAGGGCACCCAGACTAGACAGAGGCCCGGCGAGCGACCAGGATTGGGTTGACCCAGGAGGCAGCGTGGTCGACAGCTTCCCAACCTGCCTCCTAGGACTTTGCAGCGAGCTGGATAAGCGTACACCTTTTCCAAGCTGCCAAACTGGATCCTGGCCACAAATAACCATGTATCCCCAGCGACTATGACGCTACTATCCCACCGCTGCCACCAATTATGACGTACCTTTTTGGGGTAGAAAGGTGTCATGATCTGTAGTTGAAGAAGAAGAAAATGAGGGGCGCGGAAGAGAAATAGTGCACGCGAGAGAAATACTCCGCGAAGCCCCGAAGAAGCGACAGGTCCTGCGTTCTGCGACGATCCAAACCATAGCCTCCTCTATACTGACAAAGCCTGGAAGATCGTCACAGAACGTGGCCGCCGAAAGCGAAAAGGTAGAGCGGCAGACAACGAGTCATGTAACGGGCGCCCCGCTGTTGTGAGACGCCGAAACACACTGTGCTTTTATATCTCCTGTTGGCGAGGGTAAATAGAACGCCACCCCTTCCCCGTTCCCCCGTTTCGGTTTCGTTTGTTTCGTTGGCGCTCAAAATTGTGTGGCAAACTGCCGGGGCTGATTGATAACAGATTATAGACATTGATACACGGAAACAGCGTCGAAAGGTCAGTATAGCCGAAATGTCAGTATCCCCAGATTCCACGAGAAATGCCCTGTGATACCAGATCCTCGCGCTCTAAATCTGCGACCGGGCGCTATATGGCTCCGTCATCGAACTGCCAGGCTTTCTGAGTATAAAGGAGGTTGTGTCAAAACAAATCAAATCAAATCATATCAAATCATAACTTGCATCTGAAAATAGAGATACTAGAGCCACGAACAACAAGCGAATAATCGTTGACTTGGCAAGGTACCGGGCCCCTTGGCAGAGGGCAAGGGCGATGCAGAAAACAATCAAAGTAACAGATATACTAAAAAAAATTAGTTAAGCGGTTTACTTAAAAGAATACATATTATACAAAACGTAGGTATAGTTATTTACGATCTAAACTAAACATTTCAAAGCTATCTATGCAATATTTATTTAGTATTGTGGGAAGGTTATTATGAAGGAAATGGAAACTGTAATATTTTTGCGGTAATTAGACACTTCCCATTCATCTGGGCTGCGGGTTCGGATGGTTGTTATATTTTTTGTTAAATTTGATGTATGCTTCATAAAACTAATCCTTTTGGTAATTGAAAAACAAGACGGCCTAGTCAGGAAGTAATTACACAATCAACCGGCGGTCTGAACAACAAAGTCTGTGGTGCAGTGAACACCTATCAGCAATCACGGATTTGCCGGTGTGCTTAACAAAGAAAATCACCAACTACGAGGGGCGTTCATAAAGTTCGTATTATCCGCACAAAAAATTTTAAAAGCGGAACAAAACAGGCATCAACATGAGCGCTCGTCCCTCTAGTTTCCGCACAGTGTACACATTGCGTGCTATAGTGGCGCGGAACCCCGATAGGGAGTTGAAACCAAAATGGCACCACCCGTCGGTGCCAAGCACATGCAGTGATTCGTTTTTTTTTTTTTTTTTTTTTTTTAATTAGAAGGGAAGCAATGACAAGGATATTAATTCCAATCTGGGAGCGTTGTTCTGGGACAACGCCCAAGTTTACGAAAATGTGCATAAATGGCGCTGACGCTTCCAGTGTGGCCAAACAAGGGGAAAGCATTTTAAGGGCGACGACCAAGTGATTGCTGAAGTGGAGCGATTCCTGAAGACTCAAAACCAGCAAAAGTGCGTAACGTTTGGTGGCGAACACGTAGAGAAAGCCTCAACTCCTACTCGAGTTGGATTGCTGAATCTATATTCCTTCGTGACAATGATACGAACTTTATGAATGCCCCTCGAATAATTGACAAATTTGCCAGTTTGGCAGTGTGCCCAACCAATCCTAGCCCAGCTCCACCTTCGGCTGAAACCCGAAGAGGTGAATCACAAGCATCAACGATACCAAGGACTGCAATACTGCAGCCGACAACAAATCCGCACAACATCCCCAAGGACGATTCCGTGAGACGACATAAAATCTCAATTGTAGATTTGTAAATACTTAGCTCAGTGTTTTTTCCTTTTATTGGATATATTATCTTATTATATGTGAACAGTGCTTCTCGATTTTTTCATTGAACGGTTTGACCTAGCCAATAACGCCATAGAAGGCAACAGCACATATCGTTGGAATCGTTGGATTTGCCGTTGAGAAGAGACAACACCCAGCATTTCGTCGCTCATTCAAATTTACGGTCAAATAAAGGCAAGAGGCAACACCATGATAACGTACATAAAGACACCCACTAAAATAATTATTGTGGCGCAAGCACAAACAGTACACGCTGACAACCGCAAAATAAAACATTATTAGGGCGCAAGCACAAACAGTACACGCGAACACCAGCCAAAATAAACAAGGCAAACGGCAGAAACGACGCGAGGAATTAGAGATGTTCAGGGAGAAAAATTATACATTTGTCGCTCGGCCAAGGCAGGCAGTTCGAGATGAGATTCGAAGAATCTCAAGACGCGACCGACGTACTTTTTACGCCCTTCTCGGCGGCTAAGCCCAAGACGATGCCTTCATACCATCTTATTAGTTTTGAGCTGTGCAGCGGGAGGACCAGGCGCCAGAACGCGGATTAAAAGTGTGTTTTTATCACGAGAGAGCTTGTCCTTGTTTAAATTCACTGCCCACATTTACCGTCGATCGTCTCCAGAAAAAAGTTTGATTCAATGTGCACTCAGATGTCCAAGATTTTCAACAAGTTTTTGGTTATATTTTTTTCTCTTAGCCTGTACTCCAGAGTTCTGCACAAACTTATGCATGAACCAGCACCCGGAGAAAGTTCTCCTAGGTGTCGCATGTGACAGACATGGCTGTCTATGCACTTTCAGAAGACGTGAGTACACAGATTTTGTACTAAACTATCAACTTCTTTCTAAGTCGGAGTCATAGGTCATGGCTAAAATATTTCGATGATGGAACTGTACATTAACAAGGAAGTGACTGAACACACACTGCTGTAGCTAAAAGACACGCTGCAGGTGATTTTATAGCTGCAGACACGCTGCAGCTAAAAGCCATGTCGTAGTGACATATTTCTTAGCTGATGTTCCAAAGCAGTTAAAGGGATCCTCAAAGCAAATATCAGTCTTGCAGAGGCACTTTCGAGCCTCTATTGAGGAGTCTACTCGGTACGAAAGCAAATGCCTACATTTTCTTGTATCTTAATTTGAATTATATGGTCATCGAATGGATATTCCTATAACACAATTAGACAGAAACATAAAAGCAGTGGCATAAAATCAATGAAACCGAGGTGCCTTCAAATTTAGGGGCACTCACTGCGTGCACGCTACCTCTTGAAAATCGCAATATTGCTCAGAGCAGACGCGTGTAACTGTAATAATGTACGACGCGATGACTTCGCAGAAGGCTCAGTACTTCCGTAAACTACTCCGATTTGACAGACTTTTTTTCTAAACTGTACCATCTGGCATCTCAACTTTCAGTCTGTACTCCAGAGCTGTGCTCTGATGCGTGCAGAGCCGACAAGGCATACGTGGGATCGGAATGTTCCAACTGGCTTATGTCTCTGTAAAGTCCAAAAATAAAAAAATAAAGATTTCTTAGAACTATTACTTTCACTTGATTTTTGGAAGATGTCAATAAAGCGTTCTTCTTTTTAACGAACGAGGCTATTCTAGAAAAATAAAAAGGCTAAAAACGTTATTTGTGCTATGGCTTTTTGGAAATCCTTGCGGTTTTTGAAACTTGAAACAACATTTTGTAAACAGGATCGTGCCATGGTTCACTGTCCTGTTTATTACCCAATGACGTCTTCTAGTGTCGTACATATTTCTTAAGTCGTATTTTGTCAACCTGCGTCACCACAAGAGTTACTAACACTATAACCACGTGTTTGTTTTGCTTAAAATTATTAAATTGTAAATATTAAATCAAGTTAAACATTCACCGTACATAATTTGCATTTAACCTGTGTTCTGTATCAAAAAGGTGAAACCTGGTGCAAGAGACGACCTCGTGTATCTCACGCCGCAAAGCAGTCAACGATGAAGGTCGTCCCAACTGACAGTATGCCACTTTGTGCACACGGACACATCACGCACAGCCATAAAAAGAGGGAGGGGAAGGTAATTTCGTTTATTCGCAGGAATACAGAACACTCGATACGCTCAGATACGGATCCTCCTCTATTCTCGAGGTGACGTGTCCTTCATTGGGCTCTACGGCGCCACGCGAATACGTCGAAACAATGGCAGATATTACCATGGTCCGTGGTACTGGGGGTGACATTCAATTCTTCGCCAAACCAGCAAGAAGGTGTGTTTCCCGGATCCTGTAGGTATGCATCGTGATGTCCACTGAAGACCAACAGACTGTTTATATCGTGCGACTCAAGTTCCACCATGTAAACGGCGTCCTTTTATTATTCTGAATTAACGAACGACGAGATGCCTTCTTTTTAGCAGGAATTGGAAGGAGAGGGGGGTCACGCCGAGAAGAAAAACAACTCCTGGTGAAACGAAAGTGGGAAAAGAAGGGTCTGTTTCGTGTAACAATATTTTTAAAAAAATAGAAGGAATATACCAAACCTTTTCAACGGTTGACTATGTCAGCTTTTGTAACATATAGAATATTTTTGTGACATCCTATTTTTAGCTTTCTTCTCTTCTCGACTTTGCTGCGTTTTGTTGAACTTTTTTTTTATTTTACTATATATTCAAGGGGGACGGGGGAGGGGTTGAAAAGGTACGTTTTGTTAGTCAAATTTTCGCATCTCTCTAATCGTCTTACCCTGAGCTGTTCAATCTGGATGAACTCAAGAGTATTTAACTTTTTATTTTCTTATTCATTTTTGTAATATATCTTAAAAATATCAGTCTGCTTGAGCTCTCCGACAGGAATAAAAAATACCTGCTAGAGGGATGGCAACACTGATCATCAGCCTACGGCCATGACGTGACGTCAACGTGGTGCTGCGGTGCGCGGTGCAACCAATTCACCGCAGCTCCACCGCGATCTCACGTCACAAGGGTGCTGCTCAGTGTTCCTTGACTAAAACCTAACCCGCTTGCCGCCCGCTAAAAACCAGCTGGTCACATCATTAAAATCGGTCTTAGTGGAGTATGCGGTTTCACTTTGATGTAAAATTTCGGCTGTGATCATAATTCAAGCCACTAAAGCGATACCAGTCTTTTATTTGGGTTTAATATTGGACCGGATTCGCCCTTTACGACAAACGGATATACGTTAAGACGCCCTACATCTTAATAAAAAGCCCACTTACATATGTTGCCAGCACTTCCCGGTACTTCGACGACCGAAAAGGTTGCCACGTAGGCTGCAGCAGCATCAGCAGTGGAAGTGGAGGCGCGGCATGCGTCCACAGTTGCGTTGCCATGCTGTGAAGGCCACCAGATGTTGTAAACGTTGCTCAATTATTTTTTTAACTTTTGCATGAAGTTTTTGCAGCAAGTGCAACATGTGTGATACTTTGTTTACATTCTTCTTCTGTAACCATCTTGAAAGAGATTAACAGTATGCTCGCTCGATTTACCTACATCTTTTGCACCAGCTACACTCGTTGAACACCTAGATGCTATTTAAGAGTGCAGCCTATCTTAAAATACAAACTAGGAACGCTGCCTTGCACTTTTCTGCGTCGAAACTTTTCTCTACCGGTGCAGGCCGGTGCGGGTAAGTTGAATGAGCCCAGAATTAGTAAATAAAGAAAGCAAAAAGAAAGAAAACAAATGACGTACCGCGGAGTATGTCAAGTTGGTTGCGGCGGCGGTGTCCCGTAACGCAGACGCGTCGCTTCGTTCGGTGACTGTGAGGTTCTGGCGTGAGGGTGCCGCTCTCCTCACGGCCGCCGCCCTTGTACTTGTAGTGAAATTCCCTTGTCAGATTGGCGATCTCTTGGAGGAGGTGTTCTTTTTTCGCTATACTGCTCCTCGGTGCCTGACCTGCGACAGAGTAGCAGCTGAGCTCGACCTGCTACTCAGAGCAACGCACACACTTTAACGCCGCATTGCTTTAAAAAAAATCTTTAGCAGTAAATAGAGCAGTACACTCACCTTCGTAAGTTAGCGCGATCCTCTGCAGCAAATTGCGCGAGCAGCAGGTCGAGGCGGTCGCGTACCTCTCGTGCACTAAAACTTTTGCCGGTGGCAGAAAGAAGGTTGTTTGCGATTTGGGCCTATCTCGATGTGTCTTCAAACGGGTTGAGGGTGTGAACTTCCTGTAGTACAGCGCAATGTCATCTTGCGCAGAAAGGCGCAGTCGCGAGGAGGCTGCTGCCGCTGCTGCTGCCTTCTGAAGGCCCATACGCACATTCGCGCTTGAACACGTTTGAGTGCGTTGCGGCGTCCCTGCGGCCAAGGGCGGTCCCTTGCGGTGCGACGCGCGCCTTCCCGCAACGCTCGGTAGCGCGACGTAAGCGAGTAGAGCGTCGCTCAACTTTCCACAGCGTTGAGGTACGTTCGACCAATAAGAAGCCGAGAGAGGAGAAGAAGGGGACGTGTTCGCTCTCCCCACTCGGCGAGGTGTATCCGGTTCTCCGTTCGCAGGGTTTGCTTTTTCGATTTGGGGAGCGGTGGGGACTGCTTTTTCCAAGGCCGCGATGGTTCAAGCTCGACAAAATGTCGGGGAAGCCAGCGGGATTATCCCAAGATCAAATACCTCGACGCTGTCGCTGGGCGCCGCCATGTTGCCGTCATTTCGCTTACTATTGGTGAGCCACTAGCGACGATAGCGCGTTCTTATTGGCTCTTGACTGCGGTTGACTGCGTGTCAACGCAACTGTGTGCGCAAGCTTGGCGCAAGCGCTCTTCGCAGCGCAACGCGTCCGCTTGCCACTACGGAGCGCACCGCGCTCAAACGCAGATGCGCGTGGGGGCCTTGAGTTGCCATTTGCCTATTCCCGCCGGATTAGAACATAGATCGTCTTGGCTTTAGCCCTCTCGCAACTTATCGCGCATCACGAGAACAACGCAAAAACCATTTGCTTACGCACTCTATTTTCGAGCAATAGCGCACGCTAAAATAGCGCGCGCAAAGCGCTAAACGCGATTAGCCCTCTACGCACGCGCATTGGCGACGACGCTATTTTTTTCCGCACGTAAAGCTTTAACGTACGCTATTCTATAACTCTCTTATTTCACCATACCCACCGCCGGCGACCGCACATTCGAGGCGGCTCCGCGATATGCTGCAGCCCTCGGGTACTTCGACTAAGAAAGATTGTAACGCGTTGACGCCTCCAAGTGGCAAAACCCATAACTACGGTACGCGTGGCTCTCCGTGGCATGGTCACGTCAAGACCGTGCCGGATCTGCCGGATCTCCCGAGATGCATCGCGCTCTTCCAAGGCTGATTTTGAAGCGCTCGCCAAAATCCAGGCATTTAGAATGAAAAATATAGACATCCGCTTAAAATACAAACATGCGATTATCAATTACAGGTTTATCTGACCCTATTTGACTTATCTCTTGATGTTTTTTTTGTATATTTTACGTTTCGATTCAGCAGTCACTTAAGTTCTAAATTTCGATTAAGCAGTCGATAAAAAAGAAAGGGTTTAGGGGGAAATAGAACGTTTCGTTCTGGCAATGGTGCTCACAAACTACGGTCAAAGGGTACGGCTTTTTTATTTGCCACATTATTATAGCATGTTACCAGATTGACTTTTGGATTTGCAGTCACTTAGGATTGTTAAAGGAGCTGAGAGTGTGGTTCAATAATCTTGATGCATAACCAAATGTGTAACCTCTTTTCTTTTTCCTTTTTCATCTTTTTTTTTTTATTTCAGTCAGTTCATACAATACATTTTGTCTGCAGTACCAAGGCCAAAGAGCAGAGGATCTGACGAGGCCTCGGTACCGCTACATAAATGAAATATTAAAAAACAATAAAACTCGTGGACAGCAAAGCACACTAAAACAAGAAGTGCTCTTAAGAAAAATATAATGAATAACAAAATATACATATTAATGACATTTATACAGTACATATGTTTTATACTAAAAACTATACAATAATACTATAAAACAAGGAGGCGTACAAAAAAGCAGGGTGTCCCCCTCTCGGGCCCGGGGACCCAGACCCAGGAGGCCTGAAAATTCTGACACGGGAAGTCCGCATTAACGAAGAAAGGCGACGCGTACCAGCAGCCTCAAAGGTGATCGATCTTTCGAAGCGAGGACCGGGAATGCCGGCAGCACCACCGCCACGGCCACCACCCGGGGGACTTGCACTTTGAATTGGCGTACAAGCCTAACGTTCCCTTACGACCAATTGTAGACTTCTTGGCCTCGCCACTTCGCGCACTTTCCAATTACTTACAACAGATTTTGGCCCCTCTCGTGGAAAATACGTCAACCTACGTGAAAAACACCGCCCACTTTGTAAAGAGTGTTTCGCAATTAAGACTCAACGACGATGACTGCATGGTATCCTTCGACGTTGTGTTACTTTTTACAAGCGTCCCAGTTCCGTTGGCAGTCACCGCAGCCAGAGTTGCACTCGAGAAAGATGAAAACTTGGGCTCAAGAACCAGGTTCAATGTGGATGAACTGTGTCACCTGCTCGATTTCTGTCTCGGCAGCACATTATTCAGTTTCCAAGGTGAACTGTTCAAGCAAATCAGCGGAACTGCCATGGGTGCCTCTATCTCTGTCACGACGGCAAATGTTACAATGGAAACAATCGAGCAGAGAGCACTCGATCTTTCACCACCAGAGCAAAAGTGGTCTTACGTTATGTTGATGACTGTTTCTGTATTTTAAAGAAACGACAAGTCAACCATTTCTTGGCCCACCTCAATTCCATTGAGCCTGCCATTCAATTCACCGTCGAATGCGAAAAGGATAACACCTTACGGGTTCTCGATGCATTGGTGAAAAAGCAAGGGGAAGAACTGAAGTTCGCTGTGTATAGGAAACTAACGCACACTGGGCGCTACCTTCAGTTCGACTCGAACCATCCAAAGGGTCACAATGCGTCAGTGGTCTCCACACTTCTATCCAGAGCAATGACTATCTGCTCATTAAAGACCGACAGAAGAAAAGAAAAACAGACCATCAATGCTGATCTGAAGAACAATGGCTACAGCAACAGCTTTGTTGAGCGCATCGCCCCAAGCAAAGGTCGCACATGCCAAAACAAAAAGCCATCACAACACACGCAGCCTCTGCCCATCGCGCGCATCGGCGTCCCCTATGTAAGCGGGACCAGCGAAGCGCTGGCGCGTGTGCTAAGGAAAGAAGGAATCCAACTGTCCCACAAGCCTCTGTCCACACTGAGACGATTCATGCCGCAACCCAAAGCTCGCCTCCCAAAAAATAAGAGCAAAGGGGGTGGTCTACAAGATCTCATGTGCAAAGTGCCCCGCTACTTACATCGGCGATACGAACAACTTTTCTGCGCGCATCACACAGCATAAGAACGACGTACGCAAGTTCAACCGGGAGCGCAGCGCCATCACGAAACACTGCGATGTTCACGACCATCCAATCGACTTCGTGAAAGCGCAAGTGAATGAAACTGAGCCACAATTCCGAAAAAGGCCTTTCCGGGAGTCGTGGCACATTCAACACACACCGGAAACATAAACAGGTCCCCGGGTGCTTTTTCAACGGTGTATGTCCATGGATTGCGCCACCTGACGACGGCAACAAACGAAAAACCATCTGTATAAAAAAAAAAAACATTTCAGTCGAAAACAACTAAGAAAAAGATGCAAACTGCTGCTGCACCTCGCGATTTAGTCAGCCCTGATGAAGAAATCAAGCAGATTTTGAAACGTCGGGCTGAACAGATTTTTGGATTTTAGTTGTAGTCCCTTCGTTTAAATATAATCCTTCCCCAACCAGGCAAATTACTGTCAAAAATGTTCCCATTTAAAAAAAAAAAAAAAGAAAATCAGAGATAGAGAAGAGGATAAAACCAGATGTTTCAGATCAGTCTGTAACATTTGTGGGTCAACAGAGTTTCTTTCACTATGCTTGTGTATGTGTCTAGTGATATATGTGACGTAATATGTGTTTGAAGATAACTGTGTTGTGGAGAGACGGCTCAGCAAGGTCCTCATGGGAAGAGGAGAGAGAAGAACGGTTGTGAAAGGCTCGTGGCGGGCGAGGTGCGTGGGTAGATCGAAGGAGAGAGACCAACGATATGGACGGTGCTCAGGAGCCCACGAAAGAGCCGGACCTCAGCAAGCCCATGAGTAGCAATTAAACCTTTCTTGATGATAGCGCTCCCTCGTGTGACTTCCTTGGGGCGAATGAAACTCGGCCTGATCGGGCGGTATTAACAGGCGACCCGCATAACTGGCGCTTCCAACGTGGAGCCCGATCAGTCTGCCGTTGTTTCTGTTCGCTCCAGGGAGTCCCACGAATCGCGATTTCTAGATTTAGGTTTCGTTTGTTTTTTCATTTGAATTTGTTGTTACTCCGCTGGACACCAGTGTTTAACGCTACTGCCGCCATGTCGAGGTCTCGGAATAAGGCCGCCCTTTCCGAGGCCTCAACCCGGTCAGTGGCGGATATTGACTTGGACGCGGGAGAAAGCACGAGTAGGCAAGCGATCGTTGCGGCAGCGCTAGAGCCCCCAATTCCAGCGGTGAACACGGGAGACGTCAGCGAACTAATACACGCCATGACGGCCATGTTCGCGACGTTTTCTAGACAGATGGGTTTGGCCCCAGTGGTGGTGGATCCCGCGCCTACGCCCGTGCTCGCCCGTGGTTGAGCGTGCCGACGCCGACCTATTCGGGCTACTCTGACGCAGCATCGGTACACGATTTCCTGCAAGATCTAGACGCGTACAGAGCGCGACACTGTTAGCGCGAACAAGCGATTGCCGGTTTTTCCAGTTTTTCTCTTTAACCCCAGGGATGTCATCCAAAATATTATTGCTATTGAAAGAGCTCATTTAGTTCTATAATGTAAGCGATAAACTTTCATACTCGCTAATACTATTTAGAAGTAAAATGCGAAAATGCACCGATGTCGTGTTCGCGCTAACAGTGTCGCGATGTGTACATTGCTGCGTTGGCGCGTCAGATGAAACGGCCCTGATACAGATGGTCCCAATCGCGTGACGGGCGACGCAGCGCGTGGGAGACGAATGCAGAGGCCGTTCCTTTCGATGGCAGATTTTCGGGCACGATTCAGGGAGGAATTTCTGCTTCCAGACTATGAGATGCGGATCAGAGATGAGCTTGCCAGCCGTACTCAACATCCGGACGACACCCTCGTAGAATACATCCGCGCTCTCCAGAAGCTCTACTCCAAAACCGAACCTACAGCGTCAGACGCAGAGAAGGTAGCTAGGGCGATCCGCCAGTGTCACTTTAGATTTAAAGCCTGCTGCGCAGACGTGATTTCGTTGATCTGGAAACACTTACCAGAGAGGCGTGCACAGTTCAGACGAGCTTGCTCGCCGAGTTGCAGTATCGCCTCCCTCCACGCGCAGAGGAATCTCTGGAGCCGGGTCGCGCCTGGACAAGACGAGGCGCGGGAGCTTGCAACGACTTACATACGCCGTACATGGCCGTTACAGGATAGGAGGGGCGAAACTGCTGTGCCCCGCGCCTTCACTATAAGAAAAAAATGGAGGAAAAGGTAGCAACGGCGCGTCTTCCTCCCTTCTACTGACGCGCCCCCAAGCGGACACGAGAAAAAGGGAGGGACGAAACGTTTTTCTCCTTCTCCAGGCTGACGGGAGAAAGCTTTCGCGTCCCGTCCCGACTCATCTTCTTTCGGTTTCGTTTTTCGAACACGTCGCGCACGTTGTTTAATAAATGTTGAGTTGATTGAGCTTCCGCGGTAGGGAAGGCCGCCTGCAATTCCGTCTTCTAGTCCAAACGTGCAGAACATTTCGGTTACATTGGTGTTTTTATCACTAATTTTATCAAACGAGCAAACGAAGCCGCTAGAAACAGCGAAGTTCCGGATCAGTGCCAGCAGCGCCACGTACACTGGGTAAGATGGCCGTCTCGGATTGCTGAACCCACGCGGAAGTTACTACAGTAGCGGAACCACGCGGAACTGTGTCGGCGTTTTCGACGTTATGGAAATCGCAGGAACTGCGTCCAAGACCGGCAGGTTTTGCTGCCGGCTGCCTGGGTGCCTTCCGTGCTGAGTTCGGTTCTGTTTTCCGATGCCGAGAGCCAACCGGCAATCAACGTGGCTCTTTATTTCTGCGTGTCAGCAACATAGCAGCAACATCGTGATGGCAGTGTTGTGCGTTGTGAACAGAAGACTGGAATTATCACCGATGTGACCGTGTGTTCGCGTATCAGTGGTGTAACAACAAGATGAGATGACGTAAACTGTCGGGCATTGATGCCGCTGGTCGGGCCGTGATCGGAGGGGGCGGGGTGTCGCAGGTTGACATTCCGCTTTACATTAAAGAGTTTAAGACCACTTGAGGGGTTAGGTGCAATCGGTCGACGTGCGGATAGTCATGTTGGAACGCTGGTCTGAACAGTAAGCTCCTATCGTACTGTGGCCAATGTGACTGTCGGTTGTCTCCTCCCCGAGAACGATTGCGCTCTGGGGAAAGGACTGAACAGTACGAAATTATAACGGAAAGTGCGTATAGTTACAGTGTGGAATTTCAGCATTAAAAAAGAAGAGTAAAACTATACGCACTCCGGAGTGCACTTCGGACGAAAATGGCTATACGCACTCCGCTAAACTCGTGTAAAACGAATGGTCAGAGCGAGTTTTCAAAATGCGATGGCGTAGCGTAAGGGTTAAGACGTCCGCTATGTACGCAAGTGGACGCGGGTTCGATTCGCGGTGGGTCTACTTTTTTCTTTTTTTTTTTTTTCTCGAACATTTTGTTTTGTCGAGGCATTTGGCGATATTTACGACATTTCTTTTTGCGATGAACACTAAGAAACCCGAATGTTGTCGCCGAAACTTCGCAGAACTAAATGGTATGGTCCTCCCTTTCCGGAGGTGCGATCGGGGACAGCGGGGCTTGTGTTGCCGGCTGGACGCCGCGAAGCGGCGTGTACTGGTTAAGTTTTGTAATTAGCAGCCGATACTGTCGCCGCGAAGCAGCGTGAACGCAGGCGGGGGGCTGTGTTAACGAGCTCCCCAGTGATACACGCGCCGTTCGAAAAGGGTGACCCAAATGGCATGAGTTCTCCGCGGTGTGCGTATAGCCATTTCCGACCGAAGTGCACTCCGGAGTGCGTATAGCTTTACTCAAAAAAGAATAGTAGGTAAAATCGAAAAAAAAAAACTACCCTTTATTTTGCTGTTTAAATATACTACAGTTCCTGGAGAAACTGCCCTCCAAGTGGCGCGCTGGTGTGAGCGCTAAACGTTTTCGAGCTCGCCACTGCGTAGCTCCGTACACTTAACACCTGCCGCAAGTCGCGGCTTTGACTGCATTCAAGTTGATCGAAAAACGATTTCTCTGCCCGTGAAGCATCACTTCTAGCTGAGTGAATATCCGCTCTACAGAGATTAATTCAAGACTGCAATTGAAGCCGAGCGCGAACAGCACAAATAGAAAAACACACTACAATAGAAATACAAGCTACGACGTGCCATGCGGAGAAAAAAACTCATGGCTTCGAACTGCATTGGAGCGGCTTGATTTATTGGCTTTCAAATAATTACGGCATGATCGAGCGTTTACTTTTTAATAAGAGATTCATCGCCTGGGCCATTCAAAATACTCTCAAAGGTATGACTTTGCTGGGAAAAAATCGACATGCTGGGAATATTTTTTATTGCTTAGGCAGTCATCGAGAAATTCCATACGTTCAAAACGACCAGTATAGAACACGGAAACTCAGAGCTCGGGTGTAGTGTTCGGGTTAGTGTGCCGTTGTAATGACGTTTGTATGTGCCATGTGTGTGTATGCCCTCAATGTATGTTCACCTGATGCTTGTGGCATGTATAATGTGTGTAACTGTGTGTATAGTAGAGGATCCCGCAGCGCAAGGATAGCCTGAGGAAATAAAAAATATTTTTGTAGAACATAAATTGGGCGGTACCCAGCGCCACCTAGCCTAGCTAGGTGCAATTACTCTGCTTGACCCTGCCTTCTGGTGACAAGCGATTTAACCTTCTTTCACGCTACGCGGAAAACAGCGGCTTCGAGTTTGTTGTTTGAGAGCGGCTTTTGGTTTCGCGGATTGGTTTGGCATTTCTCCGTGATGTGCGGTTGGCGAAAGAATTGTGACTCGAGGAACAGCAAAGGTAAGACGTGAAGTGTGGGAAGTAACTGGGCATCGGTTGTCTTCATTTAACATCGCAGTGCTGACGACGAGAAGGCTGAGTAACTGCTTTTGAAACGCAAGTTTCTGTACCTGCGGGGGGAACCTGGCTTTGGAAATGAACACAGTTCGCGGAAAAGCTCGTGTTACGCTTTTATTTGTTGCTCCTTTCGTGCCGTACAAGAGACAGTAGCGTCCTCGTCAAGCCTTATTGAGCTCAAGTTCCTCGATTCAGGGCCGCCATAATGAGATGCAGGCGACGGAGGGACTATTTGCTCCCTTGCTTAAGGGACGAAGGTTTCTCCCTTTCTAAAGGTACATAGGTTACAAGACCGTTCCTCCCCTTAGGGAGGACTATCCATACCTTTTTCCTAAGAGTGTTGGATCCCTTCGCTTTTGAACAGAGACGCAGAGCAGCCAACGCGGGCTCTTCCAGGGCGCATCCCCGTAGGGGAGGCGGCGCAGCTAACTACCGCGGAGTCGCGAATCATTACGAGGATCGCGAGAACTACAATGACCCTCGGCGTGACACTGCATCACGTGGTGGTAGCGGCGGACGCTCAGAACACAATGGCAGGGGACAGATCAGGTGCTATAAATGCAATCAGCTTGGACATATCAAGCGTCAGTGCACATGGACGGCAGCTCCCCCCCCCCCCCATGGGTCTCAGGGAAACGGGAGAGGCCGGCGCCACTTATATGACTTCCCGACTGACGGTTGCCAGCCGCTGCCGAGGCCCCTCTTCAGTCTGCCAACGGGGCTGGAGTTGCGATCAGCGACAGGTTGGTGTTTGCCCCGTCGGCATGTCGAACTCAGGGTTTGACATCTGAGAAGGGGCAGTACGTGCGCGTCGAAATCGGTGGTAACATTTACTACGCAATTATTGACACCGGTTCGATCCTTTCCCTAATCGGCGACAGAGTCTACGAAGACTGTCGCCGAAGAGCACTCCACGTGCGGGAGGTTTCCACCGCGCTGCGTTTAGCAGCAGGATCGGCTAAGGCGCAAAGCGCAATACGCCTCTACCCTATAGCCTCGACGGCAGACGAAGGAGTCAGCGTTTTCTCTATCTGCTAGACATGCAAATTCCTGTGATCTTAGGACAGGACTTCGTCTGCCGGGAGTGGATTATCATAGACTTAAAGAATAACGGGTACCACTATAATCCGTTGACTCCCTTTATCTCCTTTGCCGTCCCACCGAGTTTCGGTCAGGGCATAGAACGCTCACTCGTCGGATCACGAGAGGAGCAAACATTAGCTGCGCGAGTCGTATCGGGAAACGTTGAAGCGATTGTCGCTTCTTACAACGGGCCGGTAGAACAACGGCGGAGGCTTGCAGACGCCTTGCATCGACACGCATATATGTTTACCGAGAGGCCGGGACTTAACCAACATTTTACAACATAGAATTGACACAGGAGATGCTAGGCCATGGGGTTGAAATTCCGGACCGCTGAGTGCGCACAAGCGAGCTCTCCTAGATAACGCTCTCGATGAGATGATAGACACAGGGACCGTGCGGCCGTCAAAGAGCCCCTGGATTTTTCCGGTACTCGTAGCACCAAAAAAAGACGGAACCGCTCGCCTTTGCGTTGACTACCGCCGACTTAATGAGATGACACGGAGGGATTCATATCCCTTCCCATCTATTGAGTCCATCATGTACTCTTTGGGTAGCGCGAGGGTTTTCACTACCTTGGATTGTAGCAGAGGCTGTTTGCAGATCCAGGTAGCACCAGATGATGTTCAGAAGACGGCGTTCACCTGTCACAGGGGTCTGTTTGAGCTTATCCGCGTTCCGTTCGGATTGTCTAACTCGCCATCGAGTTTCCAACGGCTTATGGACATCGTGCTGGGGAACGCGAAGTTCGACTTTGCCATGGCATACATGGATGATGTCGTCGTATTTTCAGTCATTCGAGGAGCACCTAGCACACCTTGAGATCATCTTAAGCAGAATGAGCAAAGCGGAATGTAGTGTTTTTAAATTATTCTACTTCCTCGTCCAAGCCAAGTATATGGCGCGACTGTGCGCCCTGGAAATAAAGAGAAAAGAAAAAGAAAAGGGAGCACGGGGGATCGTTCGAGAGAGATTCTGCCTGACAGATCGTGTGTCCTGAGTCTGATTCTCTCGTCCGGGATGAGTTCGTTGGACTCAACTGGCTACCGCCGACAGAACTCCAAATGAGGTGAGCTGGCTTGGAGCAACCTGCCCTAGGCTCCGTTAAGATGAACACTCGGCCCAGCGACGTATGCCCCATAGAAGATACACCTCGGAAAATACAAAATGGCGACGAGGATGGGATTCAAATTTTTATTGTGTATGGAGCGTCTCAGCAAGAACACGACGATAATCTGCGCCACGTACTTAAGTGCATTTCCCAGGCGGGAATGAAACTGAACAGGAAATGCGTTTTCAACGTAACGTAACTTTGCTTTCTTGGGCCATCATCTCTCCACAAGAGGCTTAGCACCCCTCTCATCTAAGGTGGATGCAGTCCTGAACTGTGGGACGCCGTCCGATCCAGCAAAACTCAAGGCTTTCCTGGGGCTTGTCGAGTATTACAGTAAATTTATACGTCATTGTTCCACTGTGATTGAACCGTTGCGCCGGTTGCTCCGTAAGGGAATTCGCTTCGTCTGGTCCCCAGAGGCTGAGGCAAGCTTTCAAAAAGTAAAGACGTGCTTGCAGCACGCGCCTATTCTTTCCGTGTTTGACCCGACGTTGCCCATCGTCGTGGCAACAGACGCGTCCAACTACGGTTTGGGAGCCGTCCTCTAACAGCAGCATGGTACCAAGCTTTGTCCAGTCACTTTCGCGTCGCGTTCGCTTACGGACGCCGAAAGAAGGTATTCAACGGGAGAGAAGGAAGCCCTCGCCGTTCTTTGGGCGTGCGAAAAGTGGCATATTTTTTGTGGGGGAGTCATTTCACCGTACAGACAGATCATCAAGCCCTTGTTACCTTGTTGTCAAACCGAGGTTCTGGTGTCCGTCCTCTGCGCATCGCTCGTTGGACATCGAGACTCCTAAACTATAATTTCAAGATTGAGTACAAGGAAGGCTCCACTAACGTTGTAGCCGATGCTTTTTCTCGTCTACTTGTATTCGACACAGAGAACGGAACTGTGTTTCAAAATGCTGTCGTGTCTCTTATAGTGCCTCCCCTGTCCAACATTGACCTCCAAGAGGCTACGGCCAATGACTTTGTTTTGCCCAGCGTGGTCAGGTATACTTTCTCATCCTGGCCATCTGATATCACACCGAAGTTGAAGCCCTATTTTAAAATCCGCGACCAGTTGTCACTGCACGACGGAATCCTCTATAAAGGAGAGAAGATTGTTGTTCCCAAGAGGTTACGGGAACAAGTAATTCAAATTGCACATGAAACACACCAGGGGATTTCCAGAACCATCAGCGCCACCCGAGACCAGTATTGGTGGCCTCTGAAGATTCAAAACATCAAGGTCAAAGTCGAGAACTGCACTGTCTGCCACTCCACAGACAAGACTGTAAAGGCAGCGCCTGCACCGTTACAACCCGTCCAGTTTCCCCAGCAGCCTTGGGAGAAACTCGGGCTTGATATCGTTGGACCTGTGGAGCGTGCACCTCCTAGTCAACGGCTCTTCATTGTCCTAATCGATTACCACTCGAAGTGGCCAGAGGTTCTAGCTGTACTTTCTGTCACAACGACAACAGTCGTCAACTTCCTTAAGGATGTCTTTGCCCGTGAGGGATTGCCGCTACAAATTGTCTCCGACAACGGAGTTCAATTCCTTTCACATGAGTTTCAAGAGTATCTCCGCCTACATGGCATCAAGCATATCAAAACATCCTTGTACCACCCTCAGGCCAACGGCCAAGTAGAAAGATTTAACCGAGTCCTAAAATCTTGGCTCCAGTTAGCTGTGGTCCAAGGCCGCCCGCTTCCTGACGCTGTCCGCGACCACCTGGAAGCCTACCGTAGGACGTGCCACCCAGCAGCAGGCCAACCACCCTCCCTTCTACTTCATGGACGAATTCATCGTTCAAGGCATTGATGTACAGGGCTTGCCTACATGGCAAGTTCCAGTAACCCTTCCTTCAGAACGGGAACAGCTACCCGCTAAAGTCCACCAGTATCAAGATAAAATGAAGTCGTACTCCGACCGTCGTCAAGCTGTAAGACGACCTCAGTTTCAACCGGGACAAGCTGTTATTGTTTTTCAGCCTCGACACCGAGATAAGTTGACAAGCAGATATTCACCTCTAGTTATCAAAGCCCAGAACGGTCCAGCCACTTACGAGTTTTCTGATGGTCGCAGATGGATTGCTGCAAAGTTGGCGAAGGCACCCGTGAACGTTCAGCAACGACACAATGACGACTTCGGTTTTGACTGGGATGATGACGACTTTTCCCCAATCACCCAGTCGATGCACTTTTATAACTCGTCTACATCCAATGCAAGTTTCATTCCAGTGGTGACACAGCCACCACAAAGGGACTTCCTTCATGATCCTGTACTGGTTGAGGAGCCACCATCCCCTGACATCACTCCAGTGCCTGGTCCGGTGACAGAACCATCACTTAACGCCGCCACGCCTGTTTCTGTTTTGGATCCTGGACAAGCCTGCGCCCAGGGCCCGGGTTCGGCTCTTCCATATCCGGGGCAGTACTCCTCACCGGCTGTTCCTGATGATTCAGCTCTGTCCCGCCCCAAAACACCTTCCAGTGGCACAGCACCTTCGATGCAACCCCTCGAAGGCAGCACGAGTGAGGGCAGTGATAGCATAGGTCCTGTGAGTGCTCCACTTGTAGTAAGTGCTCCAGCTACTTTGAGTGATCCAGCTACAGCTCTACCAGAGAGTCAAGGTCGACCAGTCCGCCAGACCCGACCTCCGGAATACCTCAAAGACTATGTGCAGCTCATCGGTGTTACGAGTGTCTTCTATTCAAAATGACCATATAGTGATATTGATGGAAAACTTTGAAGAGAGACATATGCCGACTCTAGTGTCTGTGCAGCTTTTGTAGTGAACATATTTTTGTTTTTGTTTTTTTACTTTGGTATATGTAATTTTTTTCTTTTCCGCGGCGATGCGCAAAGACGATCTTTTCAATTCATTTTCTCTCATGAAAGGGAGAAAATAAGTGACAGAGAAATCGCGTCATTCGTATGACGTCGAATTTGTTAAAAGTGTAAAATTCTCCAGTTTTTTTTTTTTTTTTTTTTTAAGGAAGGAAGAATGTAGTGTTTTTAAATTCTTCTACTTCCTCGTCCAAGCCAAGTATATGGCGCGACTGTGCGCCCTGGAAATAAAGAGAAAAGAAAAAGAAAAGGGAGCACGGGGGATAGTTCGAGAGAGATTCTGCCTGACAGATCGTGTGTCCTGAGTCTGATTCTCTCGTCCGGGATGAGTTCGCTGGACTCAACTGGCTACCGCCGACAGAACTCCAAATGAGGTGAGCTGGCTTAGAGCAACCTGCCCTAGGCTCCATTAAGATGAACACTCGGCCCAGCGACGTATGCCCCATAGAAGATACACGTCGGAAAATACAAAATGGGGTTAACGATTAATCCAAAAAAGCTACAGCTCGCGGCCTCAAGAGTCCGCCTCCTGGGTTTTATCGTAGATGATGGCACCGTGAGGCCAAACGTGTATACGATGAGGGCCATTCTCGATTACCCACCGCCGCGAGACGCGAAGAGCATTCAAAGGTTCCTTGGAATGGTCGGTTTTTATCGGCAGTTCATTCCAGGGTGCGCTGGACTCACACGGCCACTGAACCTGCTGCTCCACAAAGGCTCGAGATGGGCCTGGGGCCGAGAACAAGACGTAGCTTTCTCTTCCCCCACGAAGGCGATAGCAGCCACAGCTAGCCTGTGCATGCCAGACCTTAACTGTCCATTCGTGGTGCAGACAGACGTCAGCGACTTCGGCGTTGGCGCGGTGTTATTGCAAGAACATGACGGACAGCTGCGCCCGGCGGCATTCGCCAGTCGAACGCTTACACCGCCAGAGCGCAATTACAGCGTGACGGAAAAGGAGGGGCTGGCCGTCATGTTTTCCCTAAAGAAATTCGACCTGTATTTAGACGGGACCACCTTTGTCATTCAGACAGACCACGCCGCTCTAACCTAGATTTAAAGGTTGAAAGAGCCGGCGGGGAGGTTAGCTCGGTGGGCACTTACTTTGCAGCGATACTCCTATATTGTTGAATACCAAAAGGGCTCGACCAACAAGGTTGCAGACGCACTTTCTCGGGCGCCCCACGATAGTGGTTGGAAGGAGGGGACGCAACCAGGGGATTGCGAGAGACGAGCTTCCCGCGCGGCAGCGCGTAAGCGAGACAGAGGGGAGGGATCGATGCAACAGGAGCTCGTCGCAGTGTTAGGAGGCCGCACGAGGGCACAAAGGATTGTGGCTTGGAGTGAAGTGGTGAGCAATGAAGAGCTTGTCGAGGCCCAAAAGGCAGATGGTTTTTGTCAGCGGGTGTTGGGGAAAATTGCAGAAATGGCAAGGCAACACCAGGAACGCTGGCGGTCAAGTTAACAAACATATTGATTCATACCTGCTGGGCCAAGACGGCTTATTGCTTCGCTATATCCCAACAATAGATGACGAGGAGGGGAACGACTCTCCGTTCAGGGTGGTGATTCCTAGGAGGCTACGGAGGCGGTTTATCGGATACTTCCACGATTCGGCTCTGGCTGGTCATGGCAGCGGCAGCAAGACTTTTCAAAAGTTATGCCGCGTCGCGACCTGGCCGGGAATGAGGCAGGACACACTCCGATACTCCCGTAGCTGCCAAGCCTGCCAGAAAGCGAAGTCCGCGAGGGGGAAAGCCCCCAGGGCTGATGCAGCCTGTAGTGAGTCACTACCCGTGGGAGATGGTTGCTTGCGACATCATCGGCCCACTACCAAAAAGTCTCCGTGGGAACCAGTATTTATTGGTAATAACCGATCATTTCTCAAAATGGGTGGAGTTAAACCCGCTGAGGAAGCTGGTTTCGGAGCGCATCTCGGAGAAGTTGTTGGAAACTTTCATGCGCTTTGGCACACCCACGTGTCTCATCAGCGATAATGCTAGCTATTTGACCGGCAAAGTGTTCACTGACTCCTGCTTTGCGCTAAACATAAAGCACCAGAGGAGAACACTATACCATCTTCAGGCTAATATCACTGAGAGAGTGAACCGAAACTTGAAGAGCATGCTGATCACACTAACAGAGAGACACAGGGACTGAGACGAACACATTGTCGAGATAGGGTTTTGCAATCCGGACGACCGTGAACAGATCGACTGGGTTAACGCCTGAGCTTCTAAACTTGGGTAAGGCAGCTATCGTCTACGCTGGGGATCGGGTTACGAAATAACCAAGGTTCAACAGAGCGCCCACTCTCTAAATACGCGGCGGAGTTGAAGGTTCACCTTTTGAATGCGTTGCACGACGCCAGAGAGAACCTCGACGCGGCAAGGATCGAACAGGCGGCCCAGTACGATAAGAGTCATCGTCACCTGGGCCGGCTTGCTAGAACAGCGTCTCAGCTTAGATTGGGTGAAAGAAAGCACTGCAAAGGCTGAGGCGCGCGAGCGTCTTGAGACGCAGTTCGAGTCCCGCTCAGCTCGTGCGCTGGCTTTGGCAGTGCTTTCTTTCACCCAGTCTCAGCTGAGACGCTGCTTCTAGCAAGCCGGCCCTGGAGTACAAGGTGGGAGACCTGGTCCTCAGGAGACCCCATCTTTTGAGCAATGCAGCGAGCGGATTCGCAGCCTCACTTGCTCCGAAGTGGGAAAGGCCCTACGTGGTACAGGCACGACTGTCACGTCTTACCTACAGGCTCGCTCGCCAAAATAAGAACGAGGAGTCTGGCCCGGTTCACATCACAGACCTGAAGAAGTACCATCTTCGTGAGCGGGATGACGATGAACGAGAACAAAACGAGGAATCCTCCGCTCCGCGTGACTCTCGCGCGCGACTGGCAACGCGGCCTAAGCGCGGTAGCCGAACAGTGCGCGAGCTCGTCGGTGAGAGATCCGATAGGGGCTCTGCGCGGCGCTATAAACTGGGGCCTAGAACTTGATATAATCTTTCTAAGATGTTTATAGAGCTTGTTCTGTCCAGAAATGCGACCCCCCCCCCCCCCCCCCCCCCCCCCCCGGAGGGACTGCGCTATCCAGAAGGGCGACCTTCCACCTCCCGGGATACCGGTAGAGCCAGCCGGACCAACTGCCAGGGTGGTCAACCCTTCCGGCAGAGGAAAAGTCGGCTCAATGCACAGGGTGGCCGACCCGTTCGGCAGGAGACCGACCAGACCAGCCGACAGGGTGGTCAACCCGTTCGGCAGGAGACCGGCCAGACCAGCCGACAAGGTGGTCTACCCGTTCGGCAGGAGACCGGCCAGACCAGCCGACACGGTGGTCAACCCGGTTGGTGGAGGAACGGCCAGACCAACCGACAAGGTGGTCAACCCGGTTGGCAAGGAGCAAGGCGGACCAACCGTCAGGGGGGTCAACCTGGTTGGCAGAGGCGGGGTGAGCAATCCCCACCTCAACCACGTCAACGGAGGCAGGGCGGAGGAGACGCAGAGTACCGGGGCAGTCCCGGGGACCAGGCGGGCACACGAGACGCCACCCCACGGAGGGGAGTGCACCCGCCTGTACCTGGAGAACCTGTTCGACTCAAGCACCCTCGACACACGGTAGCCACCTGGCCGGCCCAAGAGGGCCAAGAAGCCGTCCACTTTGTGTCGAGGGTCCGCTGGCGGAGCCAGCCCCGACCAAACCCGTATCAACTGGACACCTAAGTCCCGCAGCACTTCCAGGGGCATACTCTGCCCCGCTTCTCACTTCCCGATGACCACCCAGACGCCTGCTGGCTGTGCCAGGTCCCGGTCGTCCACCAGGACACGCACGAGGCAAGCCGCCGACATCTAGACTACTTAAAGAGGCTGGGCCACCCCGTTTAGTTTAGTTTACCGCAATAAAATAAAACAATGTCCAGTCTGAATGCCCCTGCTGCTTGTGCTTGTTGCAGGTGAATCACTCCCAGAGCCTCTCGGCACCACCAATCAAGACCTGGTTGCTAATTAAAAAAGACGGCGAAGTGGTGATCGCCCACTGCACCGGCACGGCAGGACACAGCGAAGCATGCTCTCACGTCGCGGCAATTTTATTTTATTTCGAGGTCGGCCTACAAATGAGGGATGAGGCATCATGCATGGACAGCAAGAGTGTGCGGCTGCCGGCATATGTGAAAAGTCTGGTTTCCGTGCCCGTTGCGGACATGGATTTTCCTTGTCTGGAATGAAAAAGAGGCGACTGAGCCATGAGGTTACCCCTCTTTCTTTAATACAAGGACGTGTCAGGGCCCCAGCTCCGAGTGAAGAAAAGTGGAAATTCCTTTTCGACAATGTTACGATCTCTGGCCTTCGCCCAGCAGTAGCCGCTACTGATCCTAGATATAGTGACATATATGTATATCAGCAGCTGCACTGCATCTTATTTGCTACAGCTGTTTGATCCTAGTGCCTGTGATCTAACCGGGGAGGAGTTGCAAGCAAAGACGGCAAGTCTGGCCGTGCTGCTCGAGATGGACGACTCAACCATTATGGCCATCGAGCAGAAGACGCGTTGGCAAAGTGATAGTGTCCTTTGGTACAAATACCGCAGCGGCCATATCACCACCTCCAACTTCAGGTCCACTTCCCACACGAGTTTGGCAGATCCCTTGAAATCCCTCCTTGAGCGGATATGCTATCCTCAAAGGAATCCGCTTTTCAATAGCATCGACCAAATATGAAATTAAAAATGAGCCGAAGGCCATTGCAGCTTACGAAGCATTTGCAACAGCGGGGCATGGGTGTGTCACTTTTAGGAGGCCTGGCCTTATGATTGCAAAGGGACGCCCATTCCTTGCGGCCACACCCGATCTTCTTGTTGACTGCGCTTGCTGCGGGAAAGTCGTTTTGGAAGTTAAGTGTCCATACAAGATGCGCGATGTGCCCCTCAAGTCTGCTGCGAAGGACCCAGAGAGTTGTGTAACGCTCCAGATGACGAGCTCACCTTGAAGGACACCCATGCGTACTATTATCAAGTGCAACTACAGATGTTGGTCTGCAACGTGGACTATGCCGACTTTTTGCTGGGGAATGATAAAGGAAGCGACGTCCAGCGAATTGTCCGCAACAATGGGTTCCTGTGCGCTGTGGTTGACCATGCCGCAAAGTTCTCACTAGTGCTGCTGCCAGAGTTGGTCGCACATTGGTTTACACGTCAAACTACGCAACAATAGGACCATGCCGCTCTCAGTCCTTCGTTGTCGACAGCAGCTCCGCAACAAATGAATGCCGAACCAACATACTGTGTGTGCAGCCGTTCGGAAGAGAACAAAATGATTGCATGCGATAATGAGAACTGTGTTGTTGGTTGGTTCCACATCAGATGTGTGGGGCTGTGAACTTCACCACGAAAAAAGCAATGGTTCTGCTCCACATGCAAAACTCAAACAAAAGCCAAGTGACACTCGGCGTTGCTAATACTGGGCAAGAAATGTGTAACTGACTGGTTTTTGTTCTGTGTTTGTTTATAAAGTGATATTGAAAACAAGCTTGCATTGCTTTCATCATTCAGTTGCTAAGCATCAAGAGACTTCTAATCTAACAGTAAGATACTTCTCGCAGTATGGCAAAGAAAAGAGGAGTAGTAGTTGTTTCATGATTTTATTAGCCATAGCCAGTGACAAATCAAGAACGAAAGGTTAGAAGTGACACGTTTCGAATATGGAACGCACACCTTCATGCAAAGCTGACGTCAAGTGGCTCAAATAAAAAAAAAACATGCATATTTACAATAATATTGTTATCTCTCCTGGGGAAGGCTCAGCAACTGTTGCATTCGTTTTCGTGCACAAAATGGTGACTCCCAGAGAAAGTAAGAACGCAGTGATTGCCTTTATTTTAACAGTGTAAACACACTTGCAGGCGTGCGCTGATGAGGCCTCAAACCCAAAACTCGTAGCATGATTCGTGACTGCGCCGGCTACTACCCAACCTCGTTGTCACGCCACTTCATTAAGCAGTCACTAAAATTGCCAGTAAACACACAAAAACGACACCGATACAATTATCTTGTAGCATATAACCTTATTTAGTAATAGCAGTCTAATATGCATTACATGTTGCATTTGACTTCAGAAGAAAAAAATCTTTTTTCGCTAGAAAAATCTAAATACCAACGTTAAGTCTGGTAACAATGTATCTTTGCCAAATCCCGAGATTCGGCAAACGTTCGGCCCATCACTAGTGATAATGCTACTGGCGCAAGCACGTTTCATAGGGTGACAAAGCTGCTGGCACGAGCATGTCGCGCCAGCAGCTTTGGCAGCATTGCACGATAAGTATGAAATGAAGTGCAAGTAACAACCATTGCAATTACTCCAAGGAAAGGTTTTCATAGTGAACACTGAACATTGTTCGGCACTAGTCTAGCGGCACAACCGAGTAGCACAGGTTGACAAGTGCTGAACACACCGCACCTATTTTATAAACTGGGGCCAGATCGGACTCTGACGATTTCAGAAATTCCACAGGGGAGAGGACCTTTCAAGATGCTGAACTTGTTCCGGACGAGCCCGATCACTCTCTCAACATGAATTATAAGATTTGCGGGCTCTCCAGTGTACAATACATCCGAATGGCCGAGCTGGCGTTTCCCTCTGGCTGAAGACGGTACATGGAGGGTGGCAAGGCACATACGGACACTTTCCGCAATCAAAAATCCCCGGTCAGCTAAAACCATATCCCCGTACTCCAGTAGTACAAGAAAGCCCCAATATTCTGTGATTGTCTCTTCGCTTGCCATTCCACCCTATGCCTTGGAAAGAAAAGTTACGCTGCACTGTGGACAATTGCCGATCGTACACTTTACAGTATTATGAAGCTTGTATTGTGACCAGGTTGCAGCCCTTCTGATGAGTGAACTCAGCCGGTCAATAAAAACCTAAACAAAATCCAGAATCACAGTCACCTTTGTTCCGAAGTTCTCTCGTAACACAGTGGGCATGGTTTTTGCGAGCTGGTCGGTAGTAGGCCATTTGATGAATGGGGACAGTCTGTCGTAAAACACATTCAATCACTTCTCAAGCACCCTTGACACCGTCGAGGCAGAGATCAGAAACCTGTAGGCTAGGTCCTCTACAGCCAGGTAGAGCCGCAGTCGCATCAGGAACACCATCATCCCCTCGAACTTCCCAAGCGAGTTTTGTGAGGAGCGCTGGACGTGAGCCTCAAGCATGTTAAAGACCACCATTAGCATGACGAATCCCGGTAACCCCGTGTAAAAAGCTGACCTTTTCGTCATCTCTCTTGAAACTTTCTGCAGTAAACCTGCCGTCTTCCACTTTTTGTCTTACAGCGTAGACTTCCTGGTTAAGCCTGGTTACCTCCTGCTCCAAGCTCCGGATGTCGGCTGCTGTTGTCTCTGTCTGACAGCCGAGCTCTGAAACAAATTATTTAGAAGTTAGACTCATCCCTTCGTTAAACAGAGCAAAACATACCAACAGTAGTTGTTCCTCCCATCAAAGTGTTTGCCTGAGCTGGGGAAGCATCCACATCGTCCACTACTTGGTCTGGAGTGCCTGTAATGAAAACATTTAAATGTTTTATGATTGTAATTTTTCTAAATTCTTTTCAACTTACAGTGTGTGAGGGATCCTTTTCTGCTCTGCTCCGCGCCTTCTGACGTTTGTAGCGAGCGCTGTCGGCATCGCCGCCCCGTCTTTCGTACCCCAAGCACAGCGTAGGAGCCCAGTCTGGATTGCTGCTGTCAAATAAGGCTGCAGGTAATCCTATGGCAAAGGCACATAAACGTTTATGTCCCAGTTGCGAGTCACGAAAAGCAAACAAATCAGTGTACGCAAGGCTACTGTTTTGCGCAGCACGCGACCGTAGCCTACTTTTTTTCTTTTTCTCGGGCTGCTACGGCCGTTTGAGCTTTTGAGTACAGCCGAAGGGACGTAGTACATACACGCATGTTAATTTTATTTATTTACTTTTTTTTTTCGAGTGACCACCAAATATGTTTTCGCGAAACAAGTGTCGCGGTACACAGATGGCTCTTCACAGGAGCCAACAAACAGCGCTCTGTCGCTGCTTAAATTTACTCACCTGTGACGAAATTCTTTGAGCAAACTTTGTATTTGTCGGCGTTCAGGACGTCCAAGTCAGCTCTTCTTATCCGTGAAATTCATTCTGAGCGCTGCTTTTCGGAAAGTTCGCGGGTGGGTCTTATCGCACTCGTTATGTTTAACCTTCGGAATTTTAAAAAATCGCAGGTCTCGTTTGTTTTTGAGGAGCTTTTCCGACTTGGTATGCGATCGGCTACCACAGCCGACGACTGCGCAGTGTACCATTCCACGTAAGAATCAGAACAATCAAAATAAGGAACAGGACCGAAAGGATCGAGCTTACGTGATCGGGAGCAGCCGTGATCGTCGCCAGTACGGTCGCGCCAGCGACGTCAAAACATTAAAAAGATGGCTATTAGCCCAGAAGGCATCGCTCTGGTGACGTCTGTGAAAACTACCTATAACAAGGTCCAAGTAACCTGTGCTAACCCAGTGACAGACATGCCACGTTATCATTATTTAACGCGAACTGCCGCGCCACGAAGGCGGTTTAGTTCCGAACACCTATACTCGTTTTCACCTCAAGAAAAAAGGACGCTTTGCGCATTGTTTATACGCCGGGCGAAGTAGTTCTTACAAGATTTGGTTGTCGGAGGAAGAAGCGATGCGTTTAGCGTTTGAAACGTATACGTCTTGATTAGATAACACATATCAAATCTAAAATGCACCTACATATATCTTAATTCTCCTCATAAAAGGAAACATTAGTAATGCTCCGCGAGGAGCCGGACTTTTTTTACTACGGTTCTTGAGATAAAAACGGGCATGGTGACGTCGGAAATTTTTTTTTCTCTAAGAAAGCAACGAAACATGTTCTGCCATAAGCATAGTAATAAGACAGTAGTGCCTCATTGAAACACTATTTGTGCGAGTCGATTGCGCTTATTATAAAACGTTAGAGATTACATGTGGAAGTGTGCACCTGATAACATAAAAATATTGCTCTTAACGAGCAGCCAGGTGTAGGCTTCGCATATTTTATGTTATGCCAGGTGCCACAGTCTTACGCAATCAAGGAGCTAGGACGTTCGTTTCAATGTAGCATACCAAAACGACCCTTGAACGGTTTACATTAGAACAATTTTATCAGCAATAGCTAAACATTTGCAAAAAAGAAAGTAACTTTTAAAACAATATTTATTTCCTCAGACCACCGTGCCTCCTTACAAAAATGGTGACAGCGTGTACTGGAGCAAAACGTTAGTGGTCATCCACCTGGTGGCGATCAGACGGGCCAAAATGTTACGGTATTCGAGTAGCGGATGTGGCTGACGTCTAAATGGGTCAAATTAGGCATCATAATTTATTATGTTGCGGGACAGTGAGAAACTCACTGTCCCGAATCATGTCTGAATGGCAGTAGCTGGACGATGCTGAAAAGTTTGCGAGGCCACCTCCCGAAGAAATTCATACCGCAGAGCTAGCCCGTTTTAATTCAATCCTCTTACATCATCCACCAATCAATCAATTCACAGCTGCCACTTTTTTTGAATGAAATAGTAAATTCCTCTAATTCCCATACACAAGCACATGTCAGAATCGATCAGTCAGCCGAAAACTGAGCTGCTTCGCAAACCAGTGAGGAGTGTTAGATAATAACGAGCTCCAAATTATAAATAATTTAGAAGATCAATATCTATCGAGAGTGTTGCGGCTATATATACACTAGAGCAGCCACACTGCTCTGAGCGCTTCATAATTCCAGAAATGGACACACGTTCTTCGATGTCAATAACTAGGAACTGAGACTTCTTGATGTGTAGTGATCTTAAGTAATCAAGAGAAAGAAAAAAGTGGAAAACGGGAAACTTGCAGTTACGTCATGAAATTATTCAAAGAGGAGCGGAGGCCGAGCTCTGTTGTCATTTGCTTGAGTCACCATAGAGTTCCTTGACTCCGTTCCGGAAGCGGCCGATCTCTTCGAACCCGCCTTGGGTTCCCTGTTTTAGTTGCGGGCCCAAACCGCCACCGTGGAATCTGGCGAGCCTCGCAGCAAGTAGTAGAGCGCGTTAACCCAAATTACAACATGGCGACGAGGATGACTTTTTTTTTTTTAAACCATGGAGCGAACCGGTGTTATCAGCTTTTTAGGTCGCGTCACACGGCACCTAAATTCACCTGTCTTATGGAGCAGCGAATTGATGGTGTTGGCATAGAAAATAATAAAGATCGTCATCGGGCGCACGGGGCTAGCCGGTGCTCGGGAATGAGCGCGTGGGCAGAATGAGCCTGGACACTATCAAAGACAGTTGTCGCTTCTTGGATACCAATAATCTGGCGCTCCAATGTCGGGCCAAAGCGATCCCCATTTCTGAGGTACGTTCGGATGTTTTGCCTCGGATAGCTCTCAGACCCTGTGTTAGTAGCACCGAGTGGTAGGAACCATCGTATAGTGTTCAAATACGGAATCCAGCTACTCGATCCCGTGTCCGAGCCGATCCGCCGATCACGGGCGACGCCGCTTCGAATAGCGACGGCGCGCTCGAGCCGCACTCGGACCCAGAGGTTCCACCGCCCGAGGCGGAACTGCCGGTGCCACCAGCTGCAACAGCGGCAGCACCGGCCGCCGTGGTAGCAGGCCCCGTTTCGGACCAGTTGGCCATGCATGTTCCTGGCGGATATGTCGAGAATTTTCAACGAACACTGAAGTCGTCAACCGTTACCTGTCCCCTTGAATCGGCAGGAGACACTGCGATTAAATATTGACGTCCCAAAATATTCCGGTTATGCCGACAGTAAATCGGTCGCAGATTTTATTGAGGAATCGCGGGTATCTCCGGGGATGCCCGCAATTCCTTTGCCGAACTCTGCCTGTCGCTCTGACGGGGAGCGCAGCCGCATGGCGTCGGAGGCAGCCGCCGTTCCGGACACTTGAGTTTTCGGAGTGATTCCAGATGGAATTCCTTCCCCCGGATTACATCGCACGTATGCTTGACGAGCTTAGGTCGCGGGCCCAACACCGGGACGAATCGTTGGTCGAGTTTGTCCACGCGCTACAGACCCTATACGACAGGACTGACCCAAGCGCCCCAGACTCAAAGAAGGTGTTCGCGGGCTATCCATCAAAGTCACCCGCAGTTCCACCCCTACCTGCGCGGTCAAGCGTTCCGGGACTTGGACAAGCTCGCCCGAGTAGCGAACCAGATCCCGGCTGATATCCTGGCCGAGCTGAGCTACCGGCCTCCCCCACCTCCGGAGGCTTGCTTGGAACCGTCCTGTGCCTGGACGGGCAATAGCCGGCGAGGTATGGAGGAGCGAGGGCCCTGGCAGCTGCACTCTCACAGGATTCCCTGAACGCTAGACTCGTACGCCCACGCTGCTCGTGGAGAACACTAGGGATACGAACCGCAAGTGCGGTTTTCTCACCCCCAGATGCAAGGCCCACTCAGTGGCGAGCAGACATCAACCAATACAAACACCGTCCGCTGTTTCCGGTGTGGCAATTTTGGCCATTTCCGTAGCGACTGTACCTGGCGTGCCCTCAACGACGTTTCGGGAAACGAGGTAAGCCGGCAATAACCAGGGCTTGCCAGTCGCCGGCGACCCATTTATGCAGGCCAAAAGTCTCCCGCACCTTTTGGTCCTCAAGGCTCCGGGCGGTAGACCTGGACAAGCGAGCAGATCCAGCCTCCGTTTAATCATCCTACATGGGCCTAGCCAACATCGCAGATACGGCGCCTCCCACCTTGTCCGAGGACCAGATAGTGCAAAGCGGGGGACTTCTCGGCCATGTGGATGGGCCGGACGAGGCACCGCCAAGGCGCCTCAAGACATGTCCGAGGATCCCCCCGCAATGAACAACGGACCTCTCCGCCATGTGGATGTGCCGTACGAGGCGCCTCAAGACATGTCCGAGGATCCCACCGCAACGAACGGCGCACCTCTCTGCCATGTGGACGTGACGGACGAAGCGCCGGCCAGGGCGCCTCAAGACATGTCTGAGGATCCCACCGCAACGAACGGCGAACCTCTCGGCCATGGGGATGTGCCGGACGAGGCGCCGGTTAGGGCGCCTCAAGACATGTCCGAGGATCGCAACGCAACGATCGCACCCAAACCAGCGAGGCGGCCGCCAGGTGCATAATAGAGCAGAATAGACTCGTGGGGTTACAATCCCGGACTGACTGGGGCCATCAGCCCCAGGCTCGTCATGGACTTGATTCGGCCGCCGTCCCACCGCCGTTCCAGGGCCGCACCCTACAAGAGCGGTGCGCCCAAGATACGCCCTGTGTCTACACGGACGAGGAGCAAGCAACGCTGTGCGTCCTCTGCAGAGGGCCCCAATGTCTCTGAGCGCCGGTACTCACGAGAGGACCTACACATTGAGCGCCAGCAACGCCATGATGACAACGTGACGGCATCTACCCGGCCTTTGACGTCGGCCGATGTGGTGGCCGCATTGATCGTTGTTTCCCGATCATGCCCCGAAAGACTGCGCGCCCTCATTCCGACAACGTTAACATCGACGACTAGTCACACCCGCCTCCCCGACCATATCTCCACTTACGCCTCGACCTTTTAGCCACGAGCAAATGCCAGGGGCTGTGATCTCCCCACTACATGTGCCCTAGTCACGCCTTCGGACCTTTCCTGGGTCCTCCAGGCTTCTTCGCCGCTCCCCCGGAACCCACGTCGGGGCCCTGCGCGGACTCGGGTCTCCCCGGGCTCATCGCCGAACCACAGGGACGACGAGGACAGTTCCGCCGAGGACAAGTAGTGCGATGGTCGTCTGTTTTCTTTTCACGACCGGACACGTCTTATGCAAAGCTGAACACTGGAGCGGGACCAGTCCTCGATGGACCTGTCGCACTATGGTGATTTTCGTGACGACTTGTGCGACTGTTTCTGCGTGAGATTGCGAAAGTGAGTGGTGATTGACTTCGGACGAAGAACAGTTGATCTTCTCGCCGTCTGGGTTGGAAGTGATGGATCCTCCGAGATGAAAGCACTTAGTGTAAAAAGCTGAATATGTAATGGCGAATTCCACTGGGCGTTTTGGAGCGCGCCGGGATCAGTAGACCATATCCGGAATGGAGCACACGATCCAAACGGGGTCGCGCCGCCTACGGATCCCCTGTGGAACATGACCACTGCTGCGGGATCGGCGGATGCCTTCCCGTCATTCACCTGCCCGGGAATCCCCTTTCCGCGGCCACCGCGGTCGTTTTGAAGACGTTTCCGTAATCGCGGCGCTAACATGTGTTCGACGCACGAACGGCAGGAATGGCTCTGGAGCTTCTAGCAAAGATTGCCGGAATGCCCGTAGCGCGGCAAAACCTTCTCTTCTCCTTCCTGGAAAACGAACCGGCTGTCGAGCCAAGAGCAAGGGGTAAGCAAGCGGCCATTACGAATTCTTCTGAGGCGAGATGGGCGAGATCAGGCGAGATGCCCCGCGAGAAAGGAAGTCACGTGTGTGCGCCGAGGGCTGGCCCGGCTCGCTTCCGGTTGAATCCGTCAAAATCGTCGGAGCGACTTTTCTCGGATCCAGAACGAGATCTGGAGCGGGAGCTAATCCAAAACGACCAGTGAACACGTCCGTCTCGATCCCGATCGCCCAGTGAAATAGGCTCGCTCCAGAAAAGTCGATATTGGCGCGCTCCAATACGACCAGTGGAATTCGCCATAAGGTGATCGCGCAGGGTTCTTGCAAAGGAGAAGACGCACGTTGCACTGATGAACTACTTCAGCCATTTCGGCGCAGCGGTGGACACCGTGGTGATGTGCAACACGCCTTGGACACACGCTACCGGTGATGTCTACACATAGAAAAGAATAAAGATCGTTGTCGGGCGCGCGGGGCTAGCCGGTGCTCGGGGATGAGTGCGCAGGCAGAACGAGCCTGGACATCATCGAAGGCAGTTGTCGCTTGTTGGATACCCACAATGGATAACCTACCATTGGCTCGCGCGCGGGATAGTTCCAAGGAACGCCGCCCCACACTCTATGGCGCTGCAGCCCCCGCTGAGACAGAGCCGTATATTAGGAGAGTTTGGACAATAGGCGGAGCAAAGGCCACCGCCAGCGCCGAAACCTCCCCCCGCGGTTAGAGCGTAAACTAAAGGTACGACACAGCGTCGACCAATCAGGAGACCGCGACGTCACAATATTGCAAACAACATTTAAAGCGTGAAATAGAAGCGTTCAATCTCGGCCTCTCTACTCCATCCCAGAAACGTCTGCAGTAAAGACAAAGGTACAGGCCATAGAGTTATTACAATACACGCTAGAGGCTCAGCTGGCGCTAGTGTCTACGAGACTTCCGATTGCAAATTGAAGCAGACAGCATGCAGTCTACTTTTCCAGTCTTCCTGTGTATTCCTATGGGAAAAAGCGCGTGAATTTTGTCTCTTCGTCGGAAAATAACATGGATAACTTTTGTTATTTTGGTTGTAGCGGATAGTATGTACCTTTATTAATATTGTGGAAGTGTAATTGCTTGAGTTACAGCATTTTTTCTTTACCACTAAACCTCCGTTCCATGGCAGGTATATAGAAACGAGCGACGATTCTAAGCAAAATAACGATCGAAAGGAATGTAGAGTGTGTTAAAAGTTCGCCAGCATTCCGCTGGTGCTTATATATTGCTAATATGCCCGTTCTGTCACTATATGAAAATGACCCCGTCGTGCATCTTTACGAGTGGTTAAAAAAACGTTCGAAACGTAAAGGATAAAGTGCGTGAACTACTAAAGGCGTGTTTTCTTATTATTTCCTTTGTCGGGCAGTTTTTATCGGGCACCTGTTCCCTGGCTTCTCCCTATTTGCAAAGATTTGGAGCGTGGTGGTGATGATTTGAACCCAGAACAATTAAGCATCTTCGCACATATTCATGAGCAGAAATAATAAAGCAGTACTTATTTATTGCAAATCGGACTATATTATGTGACCTTTCAATTTATTTTGATCGTCTGCAAGCACAAGGAGTTACTTAACCAGTGTTACTTCGTAGTTCCTGCCGTCTCTCTTGGTTTTCCACATGTCCTTCGTTCGTTTGGCACGTATATCACCCATGCTGGAAAGCTTCGACGCCGTGTTCGCGCTAACAGTGTCCGACAGTGCACATAAATGCATGTACGAAGCGGTTTAGCACCGTTTTTCATGTGAAGATTTTAAAATAAAAACGCCGTAACTGACCAATTATTTAGTCTGCGTGACTGGGAAATGTTCCAAAGTGCCTAGTACGTACGAATTATTCGTGATATTTGCTTTTATAATCGAGCGCAGAGAGGAAACGCACTCGCTTTTTTCCATAGAAATGCATTACCGGAAGTCAATTTCCGACTGCTTGCTGTCTGCTTCAATTTGCAACAGCACACTAGCGCCAGTTGCACCTCTAGCGTACATTATAATAACTCTATGGTACAGGCGCGTGAGCCTAGCTCAGCGAAATGCTTTTGTTTGTACGAGAACTCGCGCATAGGAGGCACTTTCCAAAGCCACGCGCTCGTGCCCATGACTTTGTCTGCACTGCTGATGTTTGTGCAGATGGAGTATCGGCGACAGTTTGCTCTGGGTCGGCTTGCTATTAGCCCCGAGAGCGAACACAAGCGTCGCTGTGGTCGGCCTTCTAGGATTGGCCGAACGCTGACTATGACGTCGGAAAGGGGATTTATCATTGACGAAATAAGAGGAATCAAAGAGCTTTAATTTTGACGGTGTTTGCAGTGTTCCTTTGAGAGTGCAATGATTTCAAGCTTCCACCATGCTATTTACAAACACCATCGAACTTGTTGTTTGCAAGGTAATGACGTCACAACGGGGAACCATAGGAGGGCGCCACCAAAACTTCTCGCCGCTAATTAGCGGCGAGAAGTTTTGGTGGCGCCCTCCTGTGGTTCCCCTTTGTGACGTCATTACCTTGCAAACAACAAGTTCGATGGTGTTTGTTATTAGCATGGTGGAAGCTTGAAATCATTGTGCTCTCAAAGGAACACTGCCAACACCGTCAAAATTAAAGTTCTTTCATTCCTCTTATTTCCGTCGATGAAAATCCCCTTTCCGACGTCATAGTCAGCGTTCGGCCAATCGTGGAAGGCCGACCACAGCGACGCTTTCGGTCGCGCACGGGGCTAATACTTCGTCTCACCTTAGCATGAACTATTGTTAGCCGCGCATGTTAAAAGCGCGAGGTGGTTTCTTTGGATGAAGCCGCGGCGGCTGCACGAGCGCTCGTGCAGCGAGTGCTCAAGTCAAGGCAGTCGAAGCTAGCCGCTCGCGCTTGCACAGCCTTCGCAGTTAGTCCATGCTAAGGTGAGACGAAGTATAGAACAGTGTCTCAGCTGAGACTGGCTAAAAGAAAACAGTGCAAAGGGTGAGGCGCGCGAGCGTCTTGAGACGCGGAGTCCCGCTCGGCTCGTGCGCCGGCTTTGGTAGTGCTTTCTTTCTCCGTCTCAGCTGAGACGCTGTTTCTAGCTAGTCGGCCCTGATTTCGAGCGCATGTTCGTTTTATTCTACACTTGAATATTGGCGTGACGAAAACCTCACATGCGCAAAGTTTTCAGTCACCGAGAGCTAAACATTTTCACTCTAGCGACGCTAAAACGGCTTAAATTAGTCGTGTCACATATTTAGAGCACACGACCACCGCTAGGGGCTGTTTCGCGGCCTGTGGTTGGCCCCGAGAGGCTCGCCCATTCAAACCAATGTATGGCCAAACTCTCTCAACAAACGGCTCTGCGCTGCGAGCAGAAGAAACGGCCGAGGCGCCAAGAGGATCAGAAATGGCCGCGCGCGAAGGACGACTTTTATGCTTTCGCATTCGCAACTCATAAGAAGTGCGTAGGTGTCCTCGGAATGTTTTTTTTTTTGTGTGTGTTTCTCGTGGTTGGGATTTTCTTTTGACGGTGGCAGTGACCCGCGTCGCCGACCACTGACCCCGGCGCCAGCGCGTTGCGTTCTTTTGTCTGTTCTGAGCGCCAATCTAACGGCACTGGGTTAGTTGGTAGGGATGGGGGCCCCTAAAAGCTAGTCTGTCTTACGTGTGTTTGCAGGTTGGGGTTCGGCAGTCACTGCGTTTTCGAGTTTTCTTGTTTTTCCGGTGCGAAGACAGTGTTGTTTATGACGCTTTGAGTGGTTCGCCATTGGGTTCCACTCTGACGCTTTAGACTTTTGTGAAGTCAGGCATATACGGCTTCCTCTAAAGCCTTGTCGCTTGAGCTTAGCAATTACAATTCGTTTTTTTTTTTCTTTCACGTTTCGTGTTATCTTGGCAGCGTTGAGCCCGCCAAGTTAGCTTTGATTGGATCCGCTTTCAAATTGCCGTCTTGTCTGCTAGTCGAGGAAGCCGATCGTCATTGTGAATTTCTGAGTAGGTGGACAACTCACCCGGAATGCTGGAAGTCATAAGCCACACTTTCGGGTTCTCACAATTTCAAGTTTTTCTATTGTGGATTTGTGATTCTTTTTTCTCGGCGACTTTTCTTTCGCTCTCGCGCAATCGACTGACCTTCTAGAAAGGCAACTCAAAAAATAGTTTGGCAGTTTGGTTTTGTTTTGAACTCCTTTTGGATCTGACAAACACTGCGTTTGTTTATTTGTTTGTCTGTTTGTTTGTTTTATCTCCTTCGCCGCTTCGTGCGGTATGTCGTAACAAACGTTTCACTCCGCGTAGAAGTGTTTATACATAAAAAGGAGTTTTCGTAGACCGCGTTTCCCTCTCCGCTAAGCCCTACGCAACGAAGAAGCCGCTACTGCGCCTGCGCGCCCATGACCTTGACTGTAGAGTTCCGGGTATCATAACGGATTGCGGAGAGCGTTGCGGGACGGCGAAAACCATCTACGAAAACTCTCTAAAGACGTCACTGAACAACGTAAGCCGTTACTGCACAGACGTCTTAGTGCTACCCACTGTTTTCCCTATATAAATTACATTGAACTTTATAATATAGGACATCTATCCTTGAAGAATGTTTGAAATCACATTCATCCTTTGAATCCACATAGAAATAGTGCAAGCGTTTGTCACATTTGTGGGAAGGGCGGTTATACCGCCGCCGCCGGCAATCCTTGCCGTTCCGGGTACGCCGGTACAAGCGTGGCCGGCTTGAAAGCAGGTCTTTTAGGGGCGAAGCTCTTTAGGGTCTAGCCTTGTCCATCCGTCCGGCGTCCGTGCTCACATCGATTGCCATCCCATCTGTCTTCTTAAAAAAAAAAAAGAAAAAATGTTTGCGCAATCGACAGGATTCGAACCTGTGCGGGGAGACTCCATTGGATTTCTAGTCCATTGCCTTAACCACTCGGCCACGACTGCGGGACGAGTAGGGGGCTCTGAGATGTGGTAGTAACTCAAGACCTGGGGATGTTATGGATGACACGTTGCGTGTAGCCGCTCAACGTCTATACAGGAGAGGGCGCTGCGGTTAAATGCGTATATAATCGCGTTAAACTTTGCATGCATTGGCTCAACGTTTATAGACGAGAGGGCGCTGCGGTCAAATGCTCCAATGCGTATATAACCACGTTCCATACCACACATTCTCTTTCTGACATGGACCGTTGACTTAAGCGGTGGAGATGCGTTCCCACGGCTTCTAGTGGATCCAAGCTGATCCGCTAGAAGAACCACTGGCTCTGCATTTCACCGACCATATACGCAACCCGGAACTCAGCACTACCTATGAGCAATAAAACAAATCAGCACCATCAGCACTACCTATGAAAAATAAAATCAGTATCATCAGCACCACCGGAGCTTCGCCCCAATCAACATCATACACCACGTGGAGATGTTGTGATTTTTTTTGTCCCCTATTAGCGCGACGTGCATGTACCGTATGATCTGAGGGGGTCATGCGGTGTCTTGTGGGCCGACGGCGTCAGCGGGTAGAACCAAGAAAGGTTTCCAATTTGAGCTTGCCTTGCCTCGCTGGTAGAGAGCGTGAAATCAGGGAACGACGTGAACGCGCATCTCTCTGCCTTCCACAAGCAAAAAAAAAAAAAAGAGGAAAAAAGAAAGCGTGTTTTATAGGTTATAAACGTCGGAGATTCATTCAAAGTGACATCTACGCAGAGCACAAAACTTTTTGCACCGCCCCTTTAACTTTCTTTAAATTGGGTGAGGGGAGCAAATGCAGCTGGGAGAAGAAGTCAGTAAAAAAATCGAAAACTGATAGGGCAGCGAGAACAATGGTTGAACGCCATACGTTGCCCACGGAACAGGACGTCGTGTGCTGAGGCCGGGAAGTCTTTCTTGCTCAGTATTAAACTCAGGAATACCTTACAGATATAGCTATATCTTTCTTTCCTTCGTTTCTTTTTTTTTTTCTTTTTTAGAAGGGTTACGTGATTGTGGCGTCTGACGTTTAAAGGAACCATGAAACGGCTTTAAATTGTACTAACTGCACAAATCGCATTATGAGCGAAGAGGGGAGGGGGAGGGGGGTAGCACGCAAAGATAAGAACCCTAGAAAAACAAATTTTTCCAGCGACATTTCTAAAAGAAAACCGTACTATTTCTTTTCTCTCCTTTCCAAAACTCTCTATCTATTTTGGCGATATGCATCCGTGGTGCTTTTAAACACGTCAGTGGTATCCAGCTCGGGGATTAGATATGAGCGCTACGTCGCTCAGATTGCGATCGGTAGCAATTAATCCGGCGACGACGAATCAGCCAAGCAGCAAGGAGAATACTAGGGAACGGAAGTACGCTTGTTGAGCGTGCTCGCCTTATCTAACTGCGTGAATTGATTCGATGTAAATAGACGATATGCGAAATTGTTCCAACGTCTGGCAACGCTCTGTGCTTTGTCATTTTTGTTAGGTCGAGATTCCTCTGCTGTTTGTCAATTTCATAGCGTTTTCCGTAACAATCGAGACCTACTACTCACCGTCATCGATCCTCACCCACACCCGCGAACTCAGGGTTAGTATTCTTCTACGCTCTTCCTTGCGCGTGTACGTGCTCTTCGCCCCGCCGGTCGCTGGTTTCTCGCTTTAACCAACATAGTGGACATACACTTCAGCTCGAAATTTAGCTTTGAGTGCCGGCATAAACACGGGCACGCGCGCCCGGTTTTCCAAAGCACTTTTTCTGCGCGAGTGCTTGTGCGAGCGAAGGATTCTTCATAACTATGCATTCGCGCCCAGGCCTTTGCCAGCACCGAAGCCAACTGGTGAGACGAAGCATGTTCTTGGGCGCCCCACTAGAAGGCGCTGTGCATTTTCCTTCTGTGCCAGCGAAAAAGACGCCGCGAGAAGGTTCTGGACCTACACGGATGCACTCGTGAGACGAGAGAAGGCTCATTTTAGTTTAGATGAGTGCACGGGACAAGAACTCGAGGACTTGGCTATGTATCTCACTGCCTACTTAAAAGAGATGTCTTCTCCGGAGTGCACAACCCCCAACATCAATGGCCAAAATATTGTTGAATCCCGATTCGACACCAACCAGTGGGAAATCGGGGATGTGAGTGTGCTGCGCGCATTGGCACACCTGAAAAGAAACACCTCCCAGGGACTGGATGGTATACCGGCAACAGTCCTCAAGAGTTTTTGGGGAAGGATGACGGACAGCAGCTAGCTTCGATCATGAACGCCGTTTTCTGTGGGAATGAGTCACACCACAAGACTTGAGATGTGGCCGGGTTGTTTTGATCCCTAAGAAAGAGAGCGATTGGCACCATCTGCGCAACTACCGGTCCCTGACAGTTACCAGCAGGTGTGCCGAGTGGTTGCCTACCTCACCAAGGTGCGAAGGCAGCTTGGGCAGAAGAGGGCGGATACCTCACTGAACTTCAGGGGGGCTCTTGTTGGATACGCTGGCTTGAGCACTATTTATTTTCCATTTCGCAGTGCATTGACGTTGCAAGAAAAGAAGACAGACGACTACAGTGGTGCTTCCTGGATGTTGTGAAGACCTACGACAGTGTCCCACACCCGCTGCTTATACAGTGTCGGAGCAGCTAGGGCTGCCAACGCGGTGTGTCTCACTCATCCGATATTTTTACGAAGGCAACACAGCGCGAGCAGAACTGGGAAGAGCTGAGTCAGAGGAGGTGACAATCACAAAAGACCTCCAACAGGGGTACCCAATTTCCCCCTTTGCTGTATATGCTCTACGTCGCTAGGTGGAGAAACAGCTATTGCAGTCGGGATTGGCCTTGTCCTTGGTCCACCTGGAGGGCAGCGAGCGGGTGAGCTGGGTACTTCCTGGGCTTACCTTCGCCGATGACATCGTGCTCATGGAAGAGATTGGCGAAGATATGCAGCGATAGCTAAACATATGTGCAGCAGAGGCTGCAGCGCGATGCCTGAGCTTCAACGCCGTAAAGTCAGCAGTAGTTCAGTTCGCAGGCCCCGAAGAAGCAGGAAAATGTTCGTTAAGCTTGGTTGGCGACGCTGTGCCGGTTCCAAGCTCATACAAGTGCAGGGGCGTCATCCTCTCCAACTGTCCAGACTAGTGTGCCTCAATGCCCTTCTGTTTAGGGTGATGCCATCGTTTGTAGTACCCGATGCCGACAGCACGCGCTCACAGGGAAAATACAAAGAAATTGCCGGAAACAAAATGTCGCCGTAACACAGTCAGCGCCACGAGCGCGTGCAGGGACACACTTTTTCACGCGCTTCAGAAAAAAAATAAAAATAAGCGTTCGAAACAAAATGGCCAGATGTCATCACCCCAAGCAAAGCACACATGAAGGCACCCTAGTCCAGACTACCTTCGGGAGCACCATGCCCACCTCCGCCAGACAGCCATGCGAGGGTCCAACATCCTCCACAAAAGCAGCCTGTGAAGCTGTGACAGGTCCCTGGTAACGTGAGAGGTGGTGAAGACCGTGATGGTCCCAGGGCTGATTTTCGCCGACGGGGTTGTGTGCGTCCGTGGTGGCGTGCGAGACGTCATAAAACGACGACAATGTGATGTGGATCGGCAGGCACTGGGCTGTTTTAGGAACGCTGCCAACGAGGGCGTCCAGTGGGATCTGGGATGGTTGAGTTTCGAAGCCCGAGAGGCTTCCAGCAAACTTGGGCACTACGAACGACTGCGGCATATGAATCGGTGCCGGTGGGCCAGGAGAATATTCGATTACATCCACATGACTGGACTACAGACACGGTGAAAGAGGCGTCTCTACCACCTTGAGAGCAAGTATGGCTGCTTCGCAGAGCCCGTAGAGGCAACAACAGCACAGGAGTGGGAAGTTGAAGTACGAAGAAGTGTCCACTAGCTCGAAGAGGCTCAGGGAAAATCAACATTACTATTCTACAGGGAAAATAAACAAGTCATACCAGTTGAAACCCAACTGTGTGATAACAGTTTGGGCAGCCGACTGTTGTTCTAAACGAGAGCCGCAGCCCTGCGAACACTGGACTACCGGAAAGGATTCGACCCCAAGGCACAATCTAATGTGTGTCGGGCGTGCGGGGACGGGGCTGAGACAGTGGAGCATTTGGTGCTCGCCTCTGAGTGTCTTCTACCACCTGTGACGGACCACCGTCAGCCTCTCCCCGAAACGAACCTAGCAGACGCTTTGGGGTTCGCTCTGACGCCAGGTGCCAACAATGCCGACAGGGGTGAAGCAGACCAATTTAGTCGGAATCCCAATACGACCAAGGTAGCCACAGTAAACTGCGCTGGGGGATAGAAGTTGGCGAGTTCAGTGTGTCCAGAGAACGATGGCGAGACTTGGGCACTGGTGGCAGAAGACAAAATAGTTGTTCTATGCTACTTCTATTATTTTCTTCTTTTTATTTATAGCTAGGGAATGAAATGTTTTTCGCGCTCATACGCTGCAAAGAGAAAAGCCACAGAATCATCACTATCATCATCATCATCTTAATGGTATATTACTTACTGACAAGTTGAGAACGGCAGGGCGTCTCTCTCGAAGGCCTAGCCTCCCGCACGCGCTCGTTCCTTTCCGCCGTGCTTCGGCTGCGTGTGTACCCTCAGGACTCAGGGAACTCGGAAGCGAAGGTAGGGTCCTCGAGCTGAAGGCGGGACAGCTAAAGGATCTCCCTACCGTTCTCCTCCCGTTGGGACTAAAAAAGAATGCGTTGACGAATGCTGCGTCATTTGTTCTATATGTTTGCTTCAGAAATGTTACAGATGCCAGCACGAGTAGCGCGTAGCGCAGGGCGTCTCTTTCCAATGCCCAGCCCTCGGCACGATCATTACGCTCCACGGGGTTTCGCTTCGCGCGCACTCTTGATCCTCACGATACCCCGAAATGTTATCGAAAATATGAAGCTCACGCTGGAGGCGGGATAACTGAAAGACGTCCCTGACGTTCTTAACCTTTAAGCGACTATACAATCGCAGCGCGCTCCTCGGTGCATTGCTAATTGAACAGGGGGTCTTTTATTCGCAACTCCAACGCCCTGTAGACAGCGGGGAGGTAGTTGCAAGGTGGCGGAAGAGGAAAAGGGGGGGGGGGGGGGGGGGAGTAGCTTTTTCAGGCTCTTCGTGCGCTTGCTCGCTGGCGCTGATCAGTGTGTCTAAATTAATTTGTTTGGCTCCAAATACGATGCGGTCAGAAAAGGAGCCTATCACAGGTGACGGAGATGTTTAAGTACAGAAACGTGATCATGTTCATGTTTAAAAGCCGCGAATATTTTGTTTTATGTTCACTTTTAGAAGTGGTGGAGCGTCCTTCAAGTGCCGGCCACGTCATTGTGTGTGCAAAAGATTACTGTGTGTGATGAAGGTATCGCGGTGTTTGCACTGTACCTGGTGACAAGTGCTCTAAGAAGTGAGCCACGCAGGTGTAGTACTTTGAGTTCAGTGGTTTTTTGGGCACGAATTCTGAGCGAGATAAGCGCATGGCTACTCCCATGGGCGCGTTCTCAGCTCGTGCTGTGATCGCTCTGAGAGAGTTCACCCTGAGAGTTTGATTAAATCAGTCGAAAGACAGCCGGTGTCCTTCTTCGCCCTCGGCGTGACCCGCTAGAATGCGGGCCCCAGCCACTACCGGGTCTCCGTCTTGAATACGCCTCAAACCCGGCCATGACCACGGCTGCAGTAGCAGCTGCAGTCTCATCCTGACAGCGACGAGGCCAGATCATCGGCACCTCCAGCATTCGCGGCCCGTCCTCTCGGTTTCCGCCGCTACTGACTACACGACAGCCTCTCTCTGACCATCACCTTGCTAACACCGGCCACCTCGAAACTGCTACAGCACGGTGACCATCAACCTCCGGAAGAGCGGCGTTCATATTGATGTCTCTGTGTCAGAGGCTCACAACTCACAGCACACCATCACGGTTTTAGCGCTTTGCAACACGTTATCAACCTGCGCCATGGTTACTAATAGGCCGTATTAGCATAGTGTGAACGCAGGCTACCATACAGTGCGGCATTGCAACTGGCAGTTCGCGCTGCTCCTCTGATACGTGATTTTCAGCGTGCCAATAAAGGAGCCTTGCCGTGCCCACGGTAGTCTGTGGGCACGCCTAAAACGACATATTAAGGCCATCAGCGTAATCGGGTGTTCTATTTATTGCTATATAACATATTCTAATATCCAGTATACAACATCTGTGCACCGTGTTATTCGCCGCAACGCGACCTGCCTCGCCAAAACTGCGCGTTCTATGCACTCGTCACGAACTACTTGCGTACGCAGACGCACCTAAAAATGCTGCTATATTTTTTTTTCTTTCTTATGGGCCTTTATAATTACTTGAAAGCTTGTACGCGTATTCTGTCTTTTGGAGATGCTTGGAGCAATAGGTCATGTTCATTGTCATGGCCTTCCAGCACAAAAAACGAGAACCCTTTCTCAGTGTCAGTCACTCGAAGAACCATACAGCAAGCAGCTTTCTTCTTCTTTCGGGAAAGAAAAAACTTTTCTGAAAACGTACGCAAGAGCTTTTCACTACTAAAACGAGCATTCGCCGTCACGTTGAGCACAGCTTGAGCTGGCTACCGCAGTGCCCGAAATTCACAGCGTGTGCGATCTACGAAAAGTCTCCAATTAAGTGAGACACCCAAGTGCCTTCGTCTAATGCTGTTGGAAAGCGCAACACAACGATTCCTATTTTCATGTAGGCGGTTTTTCTGTTAAGAATGCATGCTACACAAACACGCGGAACAAAACCATGCGCTAACAGCAGCACCAAGGCCGACAGTCTCTGCCGCCGTCTCGGCCGTTGTCCCCGCTCCTCTGGTTCTTCGTTTGTCCGCAAGAGGGCGAGCAGCGCTGGAGGTGCGAATATAGTTACTGACCCAATACGAATGGCAGGAAGGTATATCTGTTGTTTGACGTCCAGTTTGAGCTGGAGCCGAGACCGCATACCGACCTCCCTGCCTTCAATAACACGTCGGAGTCTTTGAGAATCGAGACTGCACGGGCACCCAAAGCACAACAGAAAGCATCGAGCGCGTGCTGGGGGCTAGGTGTCTGAGAGATACATCCGGCGCTTCTTGTGCTGCCAAACAATATCCGTGTTCATCGCTTACTATAAGCATTGCGAACCCAGGCGCATTACTGTTATGCACATTTACGGCAGGTGGTGGCGAAGGAACTTGTCAAGCCGGGTCTGGCCACGAGACAGAGGGTCGGGTACCGAAGCGCTTCTGGCACGATTGATCCCGACGCACGTGACCTCTGCTTAGACAAGGATGAAAGTCGAATCGGGGTTTTTAATATTTCCCCTCCATGAAAGTTAGTGCACTAAAGGAAAGTCTGATTCCTTTCCCCTTTCATGCGGCAAACAGTACATAGGACAAACTGGAAGATGTATATATATATATTATATATATATATATATAGATTAAGGGAACAAAACAACAACATCCGATTAGCAAACTCAGGACTTTTGGGCATTCACTGCCGTGACTGTGGGTGCACCGCGGACTTCAAAAATAGCACCGTAAATGGAAAGAACCATCACCAGTTAACACGTGAGATAATAGAGGCAGCTACCATCATAAAAAGGAGTGACACTTGCGTTAGCAGTCCATCCGTAACGCTTTCTGAAAAAGAATTGGTATATCTTGACTCTCGAAGGTAATGTGCAATAGAGAATGCTATTTGTTTTGTACAAAAAGGAACGAAGTGAGATGACAAATTCAATACGGGTAAAAGAAAACGAAAGAAGACGAAAATACAATTTGAGTTGAAAGTCAGCGCGACGTGAGTGACCGTTTTTCTGGTGTGAGTGTGAGTGTGAGTGAGTTTACTTTAGCGCTTCTCCTTCATTATGAATATCCAACTCGCCCAAGCATCCATTCTAAGAAGTTTCCTTTTCTGGGTTCTATGAAGATTCGGGAATGATTGGTGCCTCCGTTTAGCAATACTTAAATACTCATTTAATGGTGCCTTTGATTAGGTGCTTGCTGCAATACTAGCGCAAACGTAACTAAACAAAGCATTAGTGAACTTAGCACCCGCGTGAGTGATGTGACATTCGTTCGACTGTTTTAGTCTCAACACAATTTATATCAACTATTTTAGCCTGAACACAAGTTATATTACACAAATGAGCGCAGTGGATGTTACGTAATGTCGTATTCTAGGAATGTCACTCGCAGCACTCAATCAGAGACAATTTGATTAATCAGAAGGTGAAGCTAGAAGAACTACACAGCGCCCGGTACCGCGACGACCGGACGCTGGAGGAAATGAAAAACCGTTCCAGCAGGGAACATTCATCGTGTAGTAAATTCGTGTGTTAGCCAGAACAGACCCCCCCAAATGTACCCTTCATCATAGTCCACCCGTAGTAGCCACAGAATGATCCACCTTACACTCAATTTCACAAATGTCAATAGTAAAGCCACAGGTGCATGAGCCTAGCTCACCACCAGGGGCTCCGGAACCGGGGGAAGGGGGGTGGAGGGGAGGCAGTGGGGGCATGCCCCCATACTCAAAGCTGTCCTGACCGCCAACCCCCCCCCCCCCTCCCCTCCCACCACCCGTGACGCTGTTGCATGTTGAAGCTCCACTCCGCAGCCGTATGACATAAAGCATACTAACGCATCTTTTACTTTTACATGTCCACAAGGGCAGGACCGCGGAACTGGTGCTCGACGAAATAATGAACGAGTTTGTTAACAGAACAACTGAACGGGCAGCCACGTTTGGTTTGACATGATGGCGCACCGTCCAGTATATGTTTAAAAAAAATATTTCTCGTGTATGACCCGAAGTGGAAATAAAAGTGCAGTTTATTTTAATTTTGTGCATCGTGTTTAATATGGCTTAATGCGTATACTGTATGTATGTCTGTCTGTATGTATGTATGTGTGTATGTATTAGTAGTTGGTGACATGTATTCTTTCTTTGGACGCCTTGTTAATCCGTTCGTTTGAAGTTGTCATTCATTGTTGTCCCATATGTGCGTTCTCACTAATAAATCTTCGAAAATTTTATCAGACTGCAGCCTTCATTTCTCTGCACCACGCTTCGTCAGTGGTAGTTTATAATATATATATATATATATATATATATATATATATATATATATATATACAGTCGCGGACTGATTTTTTGGACTTCGCAGGGACACAAAAACCGCCCGAATAATAGAACAGTCCGAAAAATTAGCAAATTAAAAAAACTTGCCTTTATTACGTCTAAGCGCGCCTGCTTCAGGTTATGCCTGCGCGCCTTGTTTTAGGTTACGCCTCCATTTGCGTTCGGCAACTTTCTGTTAGCTTGAGAATCGCTGCCTTCTTCCGCTATGCGAGGGCTTAACTCGGAGGGACGATATTATTATCAAACCAGCTGATAAAGGAGGAGCGATAGTCATTAAGAATAAATAATATTATTTAGATGAGGGATTCAGACAACTTAACGACAAATATGTTTATACAGAGCTACAGGAAGGTCCCACTGAAAGCTACACCAAATAATGGAAAAAAAACTAACATGCCTTCTCAAAAACAAAGAAATTTCGACAGACATGTACAAAGCAAGGAAGCCCACCTACTCAAAACCTGGACGTTTCTACACGCTGCCCAAACTTCATAAACCAGGAAATCGAGGTCGACCTATTGTGACAGGAATAGACAGAGTTACAGAACGAATTTCAAAATTTTGTTAACTTTCTGATAATGGACCTCCCACCCAAAGTTCCTTCTTTCATAAAGGATGCAAATCACTTCCTCCGCGAGATATCAAAACTAATTATTCCGACAAATGCTTTCTTGGTCACCATGGACGTCACATCGCATAACACAAACATTCCTCACCAGGACGGTATTGATGCTGTAGTCAGTGCTTATACGAAAAGTTCACAAAAAAGGGTGTGAACAATCACGTCCTTGCAACACTACTAAGATTAGTTCTAGAACATAACAACTTCGAGTTTGAAAGGAAGCACTTTCTTCAGATCCAGGGCACGGCAATGGACACAAAGATGGCCCCAAACTATGCCAATCTTTTAATGGCCGATCTAGAGTACCGCTTTCTTTCTAACCGTGAATTAAAGCCATTGTGTTATAAACGATAAATTGATGATATATTTATACTTTGGCCACACAGAGACGAAGACCTTTTAAAATTTATTAGTGATTTTAACGCCATTCATCCAAATATAAAATTTTCGCACTCCTACTCTAACACTAACATAGATTTTTCGGACGTAACAATGGAAATTCATGGAAATAGCCTCTCAACGAAACTCTACAGAAAGCCCACAAACCGCCAACAGTATTTTCACTTTCACAGTTTACACCCTAAGCATTTTACAACCAGTATTTCGTTCTCCCAAGCTCATAGGTTCGAAAACATTTGTTCCAACTTAACGGATTTTGATCGTAGCGCAGAAAATCTAAAAACAGTGCTCACCGAACAAAAATATCCCCTTTCAGTTGTTGACAAGGTATCATGGTTCTGCGGCTCCATGCCATATTAAGAAGAAAGAAGTAGACCGAAAACGACAGCGGGAGCGTAGAAGAAAAAGAAGAGGGAATGGCCAGCGAAACCTGAGGTTCGGTCGGAGGAGGAGCTCCGCAAGGAGGTCTATGGCTATGGTCCAGGACTTGCCCGTCTCTTGCTACGCCCAAGCTGCAACGGCAACTCTTTGCTTCCCAAGCCCAGGATTCGAGGTGACTACGGTGAGCTGCACCTCTTCGCGGTTCGTCCACGCAACGAACTGTCAGGGGCATTGTGAGGGACTGAGGGAGGCCTCTACCCGTCGTTGATCTACGTAGTTAAACCTATTTCTTTTTGTATCTTTTGTTGTAATTATTATTCTGACTTGGCCTTTGTTTGTATTTGTATTTTGTAAATAGAACGTAGTAATTTCTCTGCCGCTTGGCGTTCTCTTCATTCCACTTGCGACCGGTCTCGGGCGAACCGTGACACAAGGCCATCGAAAAAGCCCGAGCACTTGATAGCTCCCAACTTATTAATCAGACTCGATTCAGTGTACCTAAGAATCAACAAACCAACCTTGAAGCTACTTATTCGGCCAGCCTTCCAAATTTCAATAACATTCTAAGGAAACACTTTAGGATCTTACATCAGAACGACAAACTTAACACCTTGTTTCCCGAGCCACCACGAGTAGTATACCGACGAGGCAGGAACCTCAATGACATCTTGGTACAATCCAAAAGCTCACCTTCACAAACGTTTGGTTGCCAGCCTTGCGGAAAGTCGCGATGCCAGGTTTGCGACCACATGATACGCACCAAACAAATTAAGAGCGCCAAATCAGATGTCTGTTTCAAAATTCATGCAACTCTCAACTGCGATACGACAAAAGTCATTTACGTGCTACGATGCAACATGTGTTATATGGACTACATAGGCCAAACCGGAACCCCTTTCAGACTACGATTTAACAATCACAAATCACACGTCAACTCCCTCCCTCACCTCCCATTTTCCAAACACATGAACCTACCGAACCACAATTTTGATGCAACAACAGTCATGCTTCTTCAATCTGGATTCAGTTCCAATCGCGAAAGAGAACTAAGAGAGGCGTAGTTTATTCACAAATTCAAGCACTTACCCACGGGGTTAATGAAAGTACAGGCATACTTACTTGGTTAAAACAAGCAGCAGAAACCTGCTAACCATTTATATTTTTTTACTATCTTTTTTTATTATTTATTTATGATTATTTCGTTCTCAATGTTTTGGTGATGGAAGTGGAAACGCGCCAAAGAAACTCTTGCTACAATGGCAGCAACACAATGAAAGACGACGGAATCAAGCCAAGAGAAACTAAGAAGAAGTATAATCACCCTGACGAAGAGCGGTCCCTGCTCGATACGTTGGACTCATATTATTTTATTATGCCTTTTCGTGGATCATTTTCTTCTCCACTCTATATTATATATCTATCTATATATATATATATATATATATATATATATATATATATATATATATATATATATATATATATATATATATATATATATATATATATATATATATATATCCTTAAAAGCTGCGTCAGGAGCGCCGGGGTGAGGCTATGCGACTTGAAACGTTTGGGGCCTGGAAGGTCCTTCCGTCAATCGCAAAACTGATCACTTCCTCGTTCTCTTCTTTTAAGCGGTTTAAAAAAAAAAAGCAATGCAAAGCAATTAAAAAAAAGGGGACGTTCTTGTTTCGTGAGATACGAGACACGGATGTGCCGGTGATCAGTTATTGAATAGTCCGTTATGAAATGTCAGACTACGATCCTACTATGTCGACTTCAGCACCGCCGACCCACACTACGTCTTCACTGCTGGTCGGGCTCCCCCCCCCCCCCCCCACGGCTGCACCGGCTTCTACCCTACTGAAAACAATTGTATGAACCTATATAAGAACTGATATGAAACATTCAAAAACTGATATGCGACATATGACACTGATATGAAATATTCAAAAACTGATATGCGATATATAAAACTGATATGAGATACCCAAAAACTGATATGCGATATATAAGAACTGATATGCAACATTTGCCAACTGATATGAATATGTTCAATAAACATATCAGAAATAAATTCATATAATTTTTTTTTTCGTATACGACGTGCTGCGCGGGAAAACAAACACGTGGCTTGGAACCGCAGAGGAGCGGCTTGATTTACTGGCTTTCAAATACCTACGGCATGAGCGTTTATTTTTTATTAAGAGATTCATCCCCTGAGCCGTTCAAAATACTCTCAGAGGTATGACTTTACTGAAAAATATCCAACATGTTGAGAATATTATTTATTGCTTAGGTGGTCACCGAAAAACTCCGTACTAACAAAACGACCTGTATAAAAGGCGGAAACGCAGAGCTCAGAAGTAGTTATTGGGTGTGCTGTTGTATTCATGTTTGCTGTGCCGTGTATGTATATGTGCTCAATGTATATGTTCAGCTGATGCTAGTGGTATGCGTAATGTATCTATATGGTGGCGTGAGTAAATAAAAATATTTTCGTAGCACATGAATTGGGCGGTACCTAGCGCCACCTAGCCTAGTGTAGCTGATATGCAGCGTATGAAAATGATATGAAATAACTTCTGCTATGAAAAAGGTGTACAATAAACATATCAGAAATAAATTCATATAATTTTTTTTTTTTTTCAGTATGGTACCCCAACGCGGACGGCCTCGATTCCAGCTGTGCTTCAACCTCCGGTTCTCTTGGCGCCTCCGGCGCCTTCCGTGCCAGCTACACGCCCATCGACGCCAATTATCTGCTTGCCTTCCCGTCTACGCGACCCCCCAGTTTTCTCGGGACTCGGTGATGAAGACATAAAAGAATGGGCCGATTTCTACGCTCGGGTGAGTCTCAACAACAGATGGGACGACCCAACCAAGCTAGCGAATGTTATTTTTTTTATCTAAGTGATGTTGCTAAGACCTGGTGTCTTAACCACGAAGCAAAAATGCCTTCCTGAGAAGCATTTTTCTCCCGCATTCAAGAGATATTTGGCCGCCCGGAAGATGGCAAGGCAACTGCCCGCAAGAAATTGGCCCTACGATCACAGCTCCGCTCTGAAGACTACACATCTTACATTGAAGATGTCCTTACACTGTGCAAGAAAATTGATACTAACATGGCAGAAACTGAGCGAGTCAGACATGTGCTGAAGGGCGTCGCAGAGGAGGCAGTCACCCTTTTCATCCTGCAACCTCCCGCTGATGTCAGCGCGATTATAACCATTTGTCAATCGCTGGAGGCGGCTCGTCGGCAACGCATCCCAGCTACTCTCGCACAACCTGCAGATGCAGGCATACCCTCTCTTCTTCAAACCGACCCTAGTTTGCAAGAAACCATCCGCCAAATTGTCCGAGAAGTTGGTCGATTCATTTCACCGCCCACCGTGGAGCCCACGGCCGCTTCGCAACATATTAGGAACTTAATCAGAGCAGAGCTCACACAGGCGCCTACCGTATCGTGTGCTCCTCTGATTACACCTCCTTAGCCAACCTATGCCGAGGTTCTTCGAAAAGCCCCAGATCCACTACCACCTCATCCACTGCAGCCGCAACTTGCTGCTTTGAAGACAGACCCTTCTTCGTGGCAGGACCCCAAGCGACGTGGCAGCCACCCACTAATCGCCCCGTCTGTTATTATTGCGGGATACAGGCACACATCTCTCGGTTTTGCAGACGTCGCCGTGCTGATGAAGACCGCAACTGGCAGCCACGCCACAATCCCAACTACGCACAGTCACCTCGTGAAGGCGTAGACTACAGACAAAACCAGCACTACTCTGACGCCACTTCTCACTCCGACTCCCAACGGCGAAACCCCACCTCTCATGAATACTGGACCTCCTCGCGCGTCTTTCCCTTCGGAAAACTGATGTCTGCAGTTTACGGAGGTGGAACGGCTAGCTCTCGTTCACAAATAAATCCTTCATACTCACCACAAAACCTTCTTCACGTTACCATTGACCACCATCGTTTTCCTGCGCTTGTACGCACGGGAGCGGCTGTTTCTGTCAATGTACCAAGACGTCTGCAACAAACTTCGTAAAGTCAAAACAACTTCTAAAGCGCACCTACTGCGAGGTGCAGGAACCAACTCCACATGAACGAATGCCTGTTGTACTGCTCGAATCCTCATTCAAAAACAAATTGACGTAGTCGAATTCCTCCTTCTGCCACAATGCACTTGCGATACTATTCTTGAATGGGATTTCCTCAAGGACATCTCACGCTCTCATTGATTGTGCAAACTGTAAGATATGAACAGCAGATGTAGCTTCTTCCGAAAATTCCCCTCTCAATTCCTACATCAAGCTCTGCACGCCTGATGGCATTATACTCCCACCACATTCAACAACTCTGTTTGACATATCGGCCTCTTCCAACATGCCCACCGATGTTCTCTTGGAGCCACATTACGAATCTTTCTTAAAAAAGGGACTTGTTCTTTACATTCTGGCATTACTGCATAGAGAATCGGCAACAATCCCTGTTACCCAAGATGGAGCCTTCCCTCTTCTTCTTTCTAAAAGATTTTCGCTGGCCCGCCCTCAAACGTTCCAGGAAGCAAGTGCCGCCGCTATCCTTCCAAACGGCTGCACGACTGTCCGGAAAACGTTGGATCCTTTCTCGTCATTCCCCAAACTTGTTAATACCATTGATGAATCCTTGCCCTCAGAACAACAGCAGCAACTGTCGGCTTTCCTTGACCGCTTCTACAACATATTCGATCACAACTCATCTCATCTGGGTAAAGCCGCTGCTGTGGAACATCATATCGAAACAGGAGACGCTGTAGCTGTTCGCCACCGACCATATCGCGTGTCTCTCACAGGAGCTTAAAATAATACAGCAACACGTTGATTACATGCTGGTGAAAGGGGTGGTTCGACCTTCCTCAAGCCCCTGGTCGTCACCGGTAGTGCTCATTAAAAAAAAAAAATGTTGGGTCACATCGTTTTTGTGTCGATTACCGCCGCTTAAACAAGGTCACCCGTAAAGACGTTTACCCGCTCCCACGCATTGTTGACAGTCTGGATACACTCCAAGGATCCTCGCTTTTCTCATGCCTCGACATGCGTTCCAGATATTGGCAAATTCCGATGGCTGAACAACACAAAGAGAAAACAGCATTCGCCACTCTGATGGTCTTTACGAATTTAACGTGATAACATTTGGTCTCCCTAACGCGCCAGCTACATTTGAGAAAATGATAGACTCTGTTCTACGGGGCATGAAATGGACCACTTGCTTATGCTACCTTGATGAAATCATAGTGTTTTCTACCACGTAGGCCTTCAGCTAAGATAAAAAAATGACACTTTGCAGCAAGGAAATATAAAAGCACTTAGTCACGTCGTCACCCACGCTGGCGTAGCTCCCGACACTGACAAAATTCGGGCAGTTGTTGAGTTTCCATCTCCGAAAAACATCAAAGAACTGCGAAGCTTCCTGGGACTCGCTTCTTATTTTCGTCGCTTCGTACAAGGGTTCGCCACGTTTGCCGCAACCCTGCATCATCTACTTCGCGGGGAAGTTCCCTTCGAGTGGACTCCCGCCTGCCTCCATGCTTTTGCTACTCTTCACCGCGCCCCTGCCTCACCACCAGTCCTCTGCTATTTCGATCCTCTTGCTCCCACTGACATCCACACGGACGCCAGCGGCCATGGTTTGGGTGCCGCCCTTATACAAAGAAATACTACATCCAACCGAGAGCAAGTCATTGCGTATGCTAGCCGCACCTCGACAAAGCAAGAGATGAATTATTCTACAACTGTGCGTGAGTGCCCTGCTATAGTCTGGGCCATAAAGAGGAGCTCCGGATTCTTCTCGTTCGTCTCAATATCATACATAGCCAACTAAACGAAACGAACGCTGCCATCAAGCCATTGTTGAAAGATGGGGAAAGCGGAACAGGAGTACACGCGGACTATTGAGTACAACGACCGTGTCGTTGCCTGTTCCGCTTGCCTGAGCTTCAAGATTACCATCGCAAGTGCAGGCGGTGCCAGGACCTCCAATCGAACAATCCAGAGCGGCGACGAGTCCTCTGGGTCATCTGTGAAAGTGAAACTCCCCAAGCTGTAGCTTTTAAGGTTCAACGGAGATAGCCTACAGTGGCAGCCCTTCTGGGGGCAGTTTGAGCAAATGGTCCACAATAACCGGGAGTTATCGCCGACCCGACAAGTTCAACTACTTTAGAGCCGCTCTCTATAAAGAAGCCGCTACGGCGATTGCAGGACTACCAGCAACAGCGAGCTGCTACGAAAACGCTCGGGACATCCTCAAAACCCGGTTTGGTGACGAAAAACGGTTGATCGACGATCACATGATCAGGCTATTGGAGAGACAGCGGATTTGATCATCGCTCAATGTCCGAGGGCTCAGGTGACTGCACGACGACCTACAAGGAAACATCCGTGGGCTCAGGTCTCTTGGGGTAAGCGAAGAAACCTTTTCTACACTTCTGCACCCATTAATACTTTGGCTGCTTCCGGAAGATCTTGTTCTTGCCTACCTTAGCACTGCTGTACGCGACGAGGAGCACCGACGACTGAGCACCCGATCTGCTTCCCTGTCGAGTAACAACAGTGACCAAGACCGAGGTCAACAGAAACAACTGCCGATTCTCCGGAGGTTTCCGCGTGTAGAAGTAGAAAGCAGAGAGATGACGTTCTGCACAAAGAAAACGGATCATCGCCTAAAAGACAGTTCAGAAGAAAAACAGCTTACGTTTGCTATATCAAAAGAACCTGCGAGGTCGGAGATAAACAGAGGGACGGCAGCAGCACTCCTACAACGAACAGACAATCAGGAGTGCGCTTTCTGCAAGTCGCCAAACCATGGCACTGAGGTGTGCAGTGAAACCACGTCTCTCACTGGAAAACGACAGATCCTTCAGAACGCTGGACGATGCTTTAAATGTACCGAACGAAACCATCTCACCGATTAGTGCAGAAGCAAGATCGCATGTAGATCGCATGTTCTGAGTGCCAAGGTTGACACGCCACCGTTATGTACGATCCCGAATTCCTCTCGAGATCAAGTGAGAGAACCGGAGACACAACGGAAGAGTGAAGTATCCACCAGTCCCGTGATACTTCAAGCAGCTGTCACTGAGGAAGCAAAGAAGACGGTGCTGCTGCAAACAGCGACTGTTTAGAGCTCACGAGCCAAGTCGCGTGCCTTGATCAGAGTCCTCTTCAATGGTGGCAGTCAGCGGTCATTTAAAACCAAAATGAGGTCGAGAGAACTGGGATGCCAACATTTAGGCAACGAGAGGCAAACAGTAGGAACATTCGGTGACCGTAACACCAAAAAGACGTTTCATCGGGGACTCTTGAAAATAGGCACAGTGGTCAACTCTTTCGGTTGGAAGCTCTCGAGGCTGACCAAATCTTTGGACAGCCACTGCCTTATCCTTCAAAAGAGGTTAGTCGACAACTGGAAGCAATGGCAGGTGTCATTGCAGACATCTACATGGAAGACTGTGCCGTTGGCGTCGACGTTCTAGTAGGGAGCGACCATTACTGGGACTTTGTCACAGACAAGATTTTGAAGCTAAATGGGAAGCTTCGGGCTGTGGAGACTTCCCTTGGTTGGACGATGCAAGGGCCGATGGAAGATTCATCAACAGCCGTCCATTGCTCTCAGGTCATTGCCCTCAACGCAACAACAGCTGAAAGCACGACATCAGAGGTGCTACAGAAGTTCTGGGACCTGGAAACGATGGGGGCGACCGAAACACTTCATACGGAAGTATATCCAGTGAACCAGAGGTTTCAGAAAACCATCAGAAAAAAAAAAAATCAGCGATATGAACTTTCACTTCCATGGAAGGACACAGCGAATTTGGGTGACAACCGACGAATCGCCGAGAAACGGCTTCCACTCTTAACGAAGAGACTCATCCGGAATGCTGAGATAATGAGGGAGTACGACGCAACAATCCAGACGTACACCAAAACCGACGAAGCAGAACCTGCAGCCAGCGAGCAAGCAGGAAAGAGGCTCTACTACACGCCGCACCGAGCAGTTCATTGTGAGAGCAGTACAACCACCAAACTACGAGTCGTCTTTGATGCCTCGTCTCACAACTCTGGCTCAAAGACTTCGAATGGCTGTCTGAAGAGTGGACCCAAGCTTAACCGAGACATCATTGGTATACTTCCGAACTTCCAAAGACATCGCGTGGCACTGGTGGTTGACATCGAAAATGCATTTCCTCAAATCATCATCGCAGCAGAGAATCGTGACGCATTACGATTTCTCTGGTATGAAACGACACCAGAAGTTGGAAAGCCTCTTCCTCCAATCATCGAATGGAGGATGATGCGAATGCCCTTCAGAACGACGTCGAGCCCGTTTCTTTTGGCGGCGACACTAAGACACCACTTAGAGGCCATAGCATCGGAATATCCGGAGACAGCACCACTGCTTCGAGACTCCCTGTACGTCGACGACATTCTCACGGGTGCAGCAAACGAGGGAGAGTGTCTGAACCTGCTCCAACAAATATGCGCAAACCAAGAGAGCGACAAACCATTGGGGCAGATTGCAGGGCAGCTGAAAGTGCTGGGGCTGAACTGGCAATTCCCAACGAAGACATCCTGACGTTCTACCCAGGCGATGTGGTGAAGTTTCTTGAAAGAAACACGGAAACAAAAAGATTTGTGTTACAAACAACAGCCAGGTTGTACAATCCATTGGCCTTCATCGCTTGATTTGTTGTCCGAGCAAAGATATTGTTCCAGCGGATCTGGTAACTGAACCTGGACTGGAACGACCCTTTGCCGTGGGAATTACATAATCAGTGGCACAAGTGGTATGAAGAATCGGCATCACTTTGCGATGACACGGTGCCACGCGTCTACTGGCAAGGAATGAAAGAAACACCGACACGAAACATTCTACACGTCTTTGCTGGCGCGAGCCCCGTGCCATATGGGGCGGTTGCCTTCCTGACCACGATGAGTGATTGCGGGGACACGGTGTCTACAATTGTCCTCTGCGAGTCTCGTGTTGCTCCTCTGAAGGAGGTTTCACTGGCACGACTCAAACTTCTCGCATGCCTTATTGCTACAAAACCGAGCAATTATATCCAGACAGAGCTACACGAAGACATTCAAGAGGTACACTAGTGGACGGACTCAAAGATAGCCCTCTGCTGGATTCTGGGGGATGCATGCAGATGGAAGCCATTCGTGAGCAACAGAGTCGCGGAAATTCAGAGCAAGTCCGATTCCGCCAACTGGAGACACTGCCCAGGAAAGGAAAACCCAGCAGATCTAGTGACACAGGGAATTTCAGCATCCGAGTTGCTTGGAAGTGAGACGTGGTGGAGTGGACCCAGTTGGTCAACGAACCGTTCTATGTGGCCCCAACAAACTGAATCTCAAGACGACACTGCGGAATCGCCTGAAGAAGAAAGGGTGACTACTTTGACAACTATTTCAAACACGACAGTGACACCAGAGATCAAGAGGCTCAGTTCTGCGCTTCGACTAGTGCGAACGACAGCGTGGATGCTGCGGTTCATAAACAAAGCAGGAAGAACAAGTGCTGACTCTGGGCCATTAACTGTCGAAGAACTCAACCGAGCAGAGAGGTTATTGATAGAACAAGTACGGCGTGTGGCCTTTGCTGAAGATTTGCAGAGTATTCGAGAAGGCAAGACACGTCCAGCAGGTTCAATCCTCAGGACTGTTTCCCTCTTCATAGACAATGGACTGCTCCGAGTGGTGGGAAGACTTCAGTTTTCAGGAAAGCCTTACGACGAGCAGCATCCGGTTGTGTTGCCGAAATACCACCCTTTCAGCAGTTTGCTCGTCAATCAAGCGCATCGACGATTACGCTATGCTGGAGTGCGCGACACGCTGGTGCAGCTAAGGGAGCGATTCTGGGTCTTGCATGCTCGACTATGGGTCAAGAAAGAAATAAAACAATGCATAGCGTGCCGACGTCTGAATGCTCGACCTTTGACTGAAGTGACTGCGCCCCTTCTTTCGGATCGGATCGGATCGGCTGCTCCCTCTAACACTGTCACTCGCAGTAAGGACATGATTCATATCTCAGATGACTATTCTATCATTCAACCCCGTCCACAATTTACTACCTCGAACCAACCACAACGATGCACACAAGTTGCACCTACCGAGCGCTCATCTATTGGAGGAATGAGCATCCAATCGCTGAATATTATAAACTTGTCCAGTGTTACTCTATCCGCCACAGAACTCTCGTTGTGTTCCAGAGGCCTCAGCTTCTGCCCCACGTCAGGAGAATACAATGAATTCCAAATATATGAGGACCTCGATAACTTCGCAAGAAACCTGATACTCAGAGAGTATTTCCACGATCATCCGCAAGACACCAGAGAGCACATTCTTAATACTTCGGATAAGTCATGGACCCCAAAAGAGCAACGCGACAAGCACCTCGATTTGTACATCGAATCGGTACAGCGTGATGTAATCAAAAGCTATAAACAACGAAAATGTCTACGTCACAATCTCACTCCTGCTGAACGCATCGCTATGCGTGAACTCAGCTCAAGAGATGATATTATTATTAAACCTGCTGACAAAGGAGGAGCCATAGTTTTTTTATGAATAAGCAAGACTATCTTGATGAAGGATTTCGACAGCTAATGACCCAACAGTTTTACAATGAACTTCAAGAAGATCCGACAAAAAAATTCATTAAACTAATATAGGAAACTTTGGACTTAATGCTTGATAATGGAGACATTTCGGAGGATATGCATAAATCAATGAAGCCGGCCTATCCAAAGGCTGGCCGCTTTTATACATTACCTAAAATTCATAATCAAGGAAATCCAGGACGACCAATTGTATCCGGAATAGACACGGTGACAAAGACTTTCTAGCTTTGTGAGTTTCCATATTATGAACCTTCATCCTACGATGCCATCATACATAAAGCACACAAATCACTTTCTCTGAGAAATAACAGAACTTGTAATTCCTACTTATGCAATCCTGGTCACCATTGATGTTGCGTCCCTCTATACAAACATCCCTCACCAGGATGGCATTGAAGCAGTAATCAAGGCGTATAGCAATGACCCTCCAACAATTCGTATCAACAACGACGTCCTCGCAACACTTATCAGGTTAGTTTTAGAAAATAGCAACTTTGAATTTGAAGGAAGACACTTTCTACAGACTCGGGGAACTGCAATGGGCACAACGATGGGCCCTAACTATGCAAATCTTTTTATGGCCGATTTAGAGTCACGCTTCTTGTCTAGTCGCTCTCTGCAACCTCTGTTTTATAAGCTCTACATCGATGATATCTTTATGGTATAGGCCCGCGGGGAGTCATCACTCATAGACTTTAGTCAGGAATTCACGGTCTCCACCCTAGTATTAGGTTTTCGCATAGTTATTCCAAAACGAGCATTGATTTTTTTGACGTGACAGTCAAGATCAGCGGGAATGCTCTTTCAACAAAACTCTTCAGGAAGCCGACGGACCGTCAACAGTACCTGCACTTCAAGAGCTCCCACCCTAAACATTGCAAAACAAGTATTCCCTTTTCTCAAGCTCACAGATTCCGGAGAATGTGCTCTAATTTAGATGAATTCGAACGCAACGCCAACAATCTGAAACTCGTGCTATCTAAACAGAATTATCCACCAGCCACTGTCGATAAAGCCATTGAAAGAGCACGAGCTCTCGACCGAGAGCAAATTATCAATCAACCCCAACCAAAAATGTCACAAAACCAGCACGCAAACCAGGTGGTTACATATTCAGCCCGCCTTCCAAATCTAAACAATATCCTCAGGAAACATCACAGTATTTTGCAGCAAAGCGATAAACTACGCACCCTTTTTCCGGTATCACCACGCGTGATATATCAACGAGGTAGAAACCTTAAGGACATATTGGTGCACTCGAAAAATAGGACTTCTGACGTTTCTGGTTGTAGACCTTGCCAGACGCCCAGGTGTGAGATTTGCGAATAAGTAGAAACCACCGATCTTGTCACTAGCTCGAACTCTGACTTTTCTTTTAAAATCACTGGGAACCTCAACTGCGGTACGCGTAACGTTATTTATCTTTTACGCTGTAAACTATGTAACATGGATTATATAGGAAAAACCAGTACTTCATTTCGGTTGCGCTTCAATAATCACAAGTCTCATGTCAAGTCCTTACCCACGCTCCCGTTCTCAAAACACATCAATCTTAAAGAGCATAGCATTGAAAAAATACGTATCATCCTTCTTGAATCTGGATTTAGCTCTGATCACGACAGAGAGTTGAAGGAGGCTTTTTTCATTCACAAATTCAATTCGGTTGCTTGTGGTAATAATGCAAGTCCAGGAGTACTCACTTGGCTGCCCCGGTCGGTGTAGGGCCGAAGCCACACAATTATTTTGATTCTGCACGGAATGTGCTAGCCGAGCGCGTCGATCACATTGTTGCGCCAAAGGCGCCTGCCATTGTGAGCTCGTTCCACGCCTCTCGTGAACATCCTCGTGAGCGTGCGTCCCGTGGTAATCCTTCCGCTGCGTTAAATTCCTGGGCGCGTAAGCATAATTAAAATATGATTTAAATACTTCATAAAAAACCGCCACGGCACTCTTGCGCTCTCTAGGTCTCCGCTCTCGGAGTGGTGTTAATCCCGAACACATCCTCATTGCTACTTTTGTGTGCGCTCCGGTTGCTTGGGGGTGATTGTGCTTAAAGGGGCGATGCAACAATTTTTGTACTTTGCGCAAATACCGCTTAGAACGGATCCCTGACATTAATGTCCTATGAAACATGCATTCGTTTTTCACCCCACGCAATAGAAGTCCCAGTAAAAAATTAAAGAAAAACGAGCAGCGTTCACCCCCTCAACTCGCAGCCAGAACAAGCGGCCACGTGATCTGGAACCGATTATATGCCGCCAATGTTGATCATAGCCACGCGCTGGTGTTGGCAAAGCACAGGACACGTGCTGAGTTCCAGACATTGTTATGGCTCGGCTATTGTCGTCGTTGCAGCGATTGGACACGGGCCACTACCCGAATCCTTCTCGAGCTAGATATTATCACAAGCCCAAATCGAGTGCCCACGCAATGCTCGGGTCCAATCTATGAACCGCATTCAAATATCGTCATTGGGGTGTACGGCGATCCCCACGTTACGTCACCAAATTTTGCAAAGGAGAGATTGAATGAAAATGATCGCTTTTGTCCTTGAAATTACACCTCAACAAAGGAGTTTCTTGGCCAGTGGCGTTGCGTGCGAGGATCCTTGAGTCCCACTAGTGCCAGTAAGCTCGTGTAAAGTGAAAAACATTCCAACTTAATATCGTTGCACAGCTCCTTTAAGAACTGTAACAAAGACTGTGGCAAATACTGCAAATCAATTTATTTAGATTTTAATAATTTGAATTAATATTGTTTATAATTACTAATTTCAAAGATTACGATCCTTTTGTTGCTCCTTTTCAGAATATTTTTAATACCCTTCATAGTCACTCTTCCTCTTCCACACGAACGTTAACAACAAGAAGAGGACATTTGCCATCCCGCCCTGAAGAAAAGCGGTTCCCGCTTGAAACGTTGGTACAGTAAAGGCCTTCCTGGAACTCCTCAACTTTCGTTATATATATATATATATATATATTGTGACAATGAAGTCGACGACGCTGCGGCAGTGGTGTGCACTAGTATCGCGCGCTAGGCCCTGCCGCCATTAAATGATTCGGCTTCATTATGGGAACATCGTTGTTTTCTCCTGCCGGCCCCCGTATCTCCGTAACATCTGGTGGAGGTGCTGGGTACCGATCATCCCGTTCACCCCCATCGACCTTGACGCCGTCTGTGGAAGTGCTCCGCCGGATTCGACTGATCTCCAGCCCACAGCCCTGCAACACAGCCCCCGCCTCAATGATGCTATGAAGACAGGACGACATGAACTGACAGACGTAAGCGAGGAACCATTAAGAGGGTTACGTGATGACTTGAGGACGCGATTGCGAGACGATGATTGTGACGACTGAGAGCTACGAGAATTAACCATCCCCTGCCCCGTCCCCAGCCCAATCTTGTGACCGCATGACGGACGTTCCTCAGCCCGGGCAGTGTCGTCGCGGGGCTGTGACTGCTAGAGTGTCCTCCGGCCATGGAACTGCTACAGGTTCTCATATTTCGAAGCAGGTAGCAGTGCTTTGTCCATCTGTGTTCATCTCTTTCTGTTGTGTTTGCGTGCATGTTTTCCTTGCGTGTTCTTCATTCATCGGCCGGGTCGTCCTCTTTCAAGGAGGGGGATAATGTGACGATGAAGTCGACGACGCTGCGGCAGTGGTGTGCACTACTATCGCGCGCTAGGCCCTGCCGCCATTAAATGATTCGGCTTCATTAAACGCAGTCCTTGGCTCAATGTGCCAACGATCTTTGCGTCGGGAGTCGCTGTTCGGGCTAATGCCACAGACCCAAACACTGTGGGGCGACAATGGGATTAAACATCCTTGTCTTCTCCGGGCGGCCCCCGTATCTCCGTAACAATATATATATATATATATATATATATATATATATAGACTTCATTTTCGCGGGCTCAAATTTTCGCAAATCGGGCCAAAACTGAAAATTTTAAATTATTCGCGGGTTCTAATTTTCGGGAATCGAGTGTAGCTTCCGTAGCGTTCACATATTGCCCGAATCGTTCGCGGGACGTATTTTTCGCGAATTGTAGGCGATTCGCGAAATTCGCGAAAATCAGGTCCCCGCGAAAATGTATTCGTTTACAGTATATATATATATTTTAGGAAGCCGGAGAAAGGACGACGACAAGGACACTGAAGGGAGCTGGCTCGCGCTCGTACTGTGGACTGCGGACATTCGATCGCCGATCATATCCATTGTATTTTAAACATATCCCATTAAATATCCGCGTCAGTCTCTTTTTACATTCCCCACCACACCAATGACGACTACATCGTTTCCCCTCACTCTGTTCTCGCCATCGTCCTTGTGCCGGTTCATTCGCTTTCAGCCCCAAACTGCCTCGTTGAACCCCTTTCAAATGCTTTCACGAAAAAGAACATTATCATTCCGTACAGCCTTGTCGCATCAACAGATGACAGTTTTCCTTTTCACCACCAATTCCTCTCCCCAACCACAGGTCTTACCCCGCGGTACCCATTTGGCTACGATCACCGTACACTTTGAGCACAACTTCGCTACTCTGTCTGAAGCCACGACACATGTCGCTTTCCCACCTTCAACAGATGTTCTTGAAAATGTAGATAAATGATAGACCCTTCTCTGACCGCCACGCAGCATGAAGCTTTGACCAATCTACTTACAACCTACCACAACCTCTTCGATTTCAACCGACGTCAACTTGCCCAGACGTCGGATGTCCAGCACCACATCGACACTGGAGCAGCTTCACCTATCCACAGTCGCCCGCACAGAATTTCGGCAGTCGAGCGTAGACAAATTCTAGAACACGTCCAAGATATCTTATACAAGCGGGTTATCGAGCCATCTCACAGTCCTTGGTCTTCACCGGTAGTACTTGCGAAGAAAAAAGATGGCTCCTCGCGTTTTTGTGCACACTACCGTCGCCTCAACAAAATAACAAAGAAAGACGTCTACCCCCTAAAGCAAATTGACGACACATATTTGATACTCTCCAAGGATCTTCTTTTTTCTCCGCCATGGATCTTCGCAGTGAATACTGGAAAATCCGGGTTGCTCAGGCTGACAGACCGAAAACAGCTTTTATCACACCTGATGGGCTCTACCAGTTCAGTGGCATGCTATTCGGTCTGCGCAACGCTCCAGCAACATTCGAGCGAATGATGGACACACTACTCCGCGGTCTCACTTGGAAAACATGTCTTTGCTATCTTGACGATATCGTTGTCTTCGCAGAAAACTTCGAACATTTACACCGTCTAAGACAAGTCCTTGAGTGTTTTCAATCCGCTGGCTTGCAGCTCAACTCACAAAAATGCATCTTTGGAGCTCGCCAAATTAAAGTTCTCGGACATATCGTCAGCACTGATGGAGTTCGTCCAGCTAGATCCCCAGAAAACAGCCGCCGTCTCCAATTTCTCCCTGCCGAAGAACTTGAAAGATGTACGCTCATTTCTTGCCCTCTGTACGTACTTTCGCAGATTTATACCAGGATTCGCTCATCTCGCTGAACCGTTGAACATACTACTTCGCACCAACACATCTTTCCACTGGAGTACGGAGTAAACCAACGCTTTCGAACGACTCAAAACAGCCCTAACAACCGTCCCAGTACTCGGCCATTTTGTCCCGGGCCCCGACACTGAGATTCGTACAGACGCTAGCGGTTATGGAATTGGTGCAGTGTTGGCCCAAACCATCTCTGGCACTCAGCACGTCATCGCCTACGCCAGCCACACACTCACCAAATGCGAACGTAATTATTCCATCATCGAACGCGAGTGTTTAGCCGTCGTATGGGCAATATCCAAATTTCGCCCTTACCTCTACGGTACCCGCTTTTCTGTCGTCCCTTACCATCATGCCCTATGTTGGTTGGCCGCTCTCAAAGATCCTCAGTACGCCTTGGACGTTGGTCGCTCAAATTACGAGACTATGATTTTACCGTCTTGTACAAATCTGGCAAACGCCACCTTGACGCCGAAGCCTCTCCAAGTGACCTTTGCCTGTTTCTTCATGTGGATCCAAGCCTGTCGCTCGCCCGGACACCACCGAAGCCCTCGAAACTGTCGACATCACCGCCGCCCAATCTTGCGACGTAACTTTGCGGCCTATTATTGAACATCTGAACGGAACGCTGCACCACCCCACAATGCGAACGCAACGTCGCTCCCGCCTCTTCGTACTTCGCGATGGAATTCTTTACCGGCGTAACTACACGCCCGAAGGATGCCTATGGCGTCTTGTCCCATCCAACCTACAGCGAGAAATCATTCAAGCCCATCACGACGATCCTGCAGCACTTGGAATTTTCCAAAACTTACTTTAAAATTCGCCGAAACTACTTTTGGACCGCCATGACCCGCACTATTAGCAAATACGTTCGAGCATGCCATCAGTGTCAGACAAGAAAAACTCCGACCACAAAGCCATCAGGTTTTTCAACCGCTTGTCCCACCTGATCGGCCATTTCAACGCATTGGCATTGACTTTCTCGGCCCCTTCCCTCGATCGACAATGAACAACAAATGGATCATTGTAGCCATCGATCATCTGACGCGGTACGCTGAAACCAAGTGTGTTCCTTCGCCAATGCCCAAGAAGTTGCTCATTTCTTTCTACACAGCATTCTACTACGCCACGGTGCACCCCAACAGATCATCAGCGATCGAGGGACCCCTTTCGTCTCAAAAGTCATCGAAGACGTCTAACGTCCAGCATCAACCGTCCACAGCGTCACCACCGCCTATCACCCTCAAACCAACGGACTTACAGAGCGCCTCAATCTCACTCTAGCTAACATGATCTCTATGTATGCTTCCGACGACCACACAAACTGGAACACCATCCTTCCCTATGTGACGTATGCCTATAATACCGCCCGTCAGGCCACAACCGGCTATTCTCCTTATTACCTTCTGTAGCCCGTGAGCCTCTCACACCGTTTGACACTGTCCTGTCCCACATCGACGACCATCCGGTTGAGCACTATATCGAAGAAGTAACATCCCGGGCCGTAGACGCTCGTCAACTCGCCCGCATTCATACTTTCCAGTCCCAGCAGCACCAGCGACTACGTCACGCCAACCTCTATCGCCCGACTTGTTACAACGTCGGAGATAAAGTTCTTTTGTGGACCCCATCCCGCATGCGAAACTTATGAAGCGCTTTGTAGGCCCCTTCCGTGTCTTGCGCCTACTCACTCCAACGAAACTGGAGTGGCCCCAGTTTCGCCGCCTCGAGACCGTCGCTCCAAATCAAGAGAGGTTGTGCACATTGCCCGCATGAAGCCATATTACCTACTGTCACAACTTCTAACTCTGCCACAAGTGCCGGGTGGCCGGCCCTTTCCACGACGGGGGGATATTGTTAGGAGGCCGGAGAAAGGACGACGACAAGGACACTGAAGGGAGCTGGCTCGCGCTCGTACTGTGGAGTGCGATCACCGATCATATCCATTGTATTTTAAACATCCCCCATTAAATATCCGCATATTTCTATCCTCAGAATATATATATATAATATAATATATATATATATGGGTGGAAGGAATGGAATGGAAGGTGGGATGGAAGGTCACCCTGAAGAAAAGCGGTCCCCGCTTGAAACGTTGGTGAAGTAAGGCCTTTCCTGGAACTCCTCAACTTTCGTTTCACGTCTAACCGGCCCGTTGAACCTTCTCATCGTGTAAATATATATATATATATATATATATATATATTGTGGGGAACGGGAAGAAAGACGAGAATAAAGAGGACCGACAACCGGGTGACGGGAGGGCGCGCGGGGCAGTCGGAGATTGAACATCGTGAGGATTGGTGTTCGTTTTCTTGTCTCCACATTCGGCGTCTTCAACGTGGGGCCTGACATCACCGCAGCTACACGTCGACACGATCAAGGTAAATCTATCGCGCTTTGACTAACATCGACGCCCTTTTCACTCGGTCTTTAAATGTCATGTAATAGGGGACCGACAACTCGCGCTTGAGACCAGGGACGAAATCCTTCCGGGGAGGGCCCTCCGATCGAACATGACCCACCTACAGTTGGAGATGGACCCGATATTACGCCGTCGGGGTCAGCTTCTCCGTCAGATATTTAGCACCCTGAGTCACGCGAATGACTGGCGGAGAGGCGCCCCGCCCCGACACCGAGAGATGCCTCCCCTAACACTAACGTTCTGCCGGTAGACACCCTTCCAGACCAAGTTCCCCTGCTTCTTGCCGGAATGATTAGACTACTGCAAGAGCGCGAGGCCACATCTCGACGTCTCGTACAGCCAGCCACAGATATACCGCGATTGCTGCTAGAAATACCAAAATACGCTGGATAAGCCAGCACAAAATCAGTCGCCTAATTTCTTTTAGAGCTTCGAGACTATCATGTAGCATCCGGTATATCCAAGGTAGCGCTGCTGGCTCGCGTCCTCCCGGTCGCATTGACAGGCAGTACAGCAGACCGGCGCAGGAGACAACAGTCGTATACATCAATGACTTAACAAAGATTCTATCATCCCCCGTGCGTCTCTTCGCAGACGACTGCGTCATTTACAGAGCAATCAAAACACCAGATGACCATACAATAATTCAAAATGACCTCAATATAATTGAACAGTGGTGTAACGATTGGCAGATGAGCCTAAACATGAAAAAGTGCAAGTTACTAACATTCACTCGTCGAACTACCTCGTCTAATTTTTCTTACCAACTAGGTATCAATAACATTGGCCACTGCACATCATATAAGTATCTAGGACTTCACCTCACCAGCGATCTCGCATAGAACAACCACGTTAACGAAGTTGTCCTAAAAGCTAACCGCACACTTGGATACTTAAAACGTAACCTCAGACTTTGTTCACTCGAAATTAAAAGGCTAGCCTACACAACCCTTGTTCGTTCCCAAATGGAATACGCATCATCGAGTTGGTCACCATTTCAATATTATCTCTCTAAACAACTAGAAAAAATTCAAAACAGAGCACTAAGGTACATTCACTCCGACTACTCCTCCTACACTAGTATCACTTCACTTCGCAATCGGTCTGATCTACAAACACTTTCTCTTCGTCGAAGGCTCTCCCGACTTGCCCTTCTTCATAACATATATTACCACAATCCGCAGATTAAAATGGCCCTTCTCAGCGTCCCAGATCGAATTTCCGCTAGGGTTGACAATGTGTGTAAAATCAAATTCATCCGCACTTCATTCTTGTTTTTCGCAAATTCCATGCTACCTTTTGCTATTGATGATTAGAATTCATTGCCCAACGACATTGTACAAGAAATTAACACATCTAAGTTTTGTGAACTTGTCAGTGTTTTTTTTGGATAAAATGAACGAGTTATAAATTTGTATAGTGATTTGCTAACTTGTTATTGCCATTTAACATTTGTACCGTGTACTTTTTTTGTTTTGTTTTTGTGTGATTTTTACTTTTGTGTTCAAACAAGTGTCTTTTAACTTACCCACCCTTGTGTAATACCCGGACACGGGTCCTCAAGGTAAATAAATGAAATGAAACAGTCGTTCTTCAACTTCGACGACTCTGCAGAACGCTTCAGAGGCGAGTTTTTACCACCAGATTACGCAGCACGTATCCCGGACGAACTTCGGGCACGGACCCAACACAAAGATGAATCTTTAGTTCCCTTTGTGCGCGCCCTACAGACGCTCTACGACAGAGCCGATCCAGAGCCGTGTATACAGAGAGTTCGGTCAATGGGAGGCGCGGGCAGAGCCAGGGCGTGCACCAGACGCAGAAAGTTGGCTTGGCATGCTCTCTTGGCCAAGTAGAAGCCGAAAAGAACCCCCTAGCGGTGGTAGCGAGAAACAGTTCGGGTCGTTTTAATAAGCGCGTAAAGTTAAATGTAGTAACCCTTTATGGTTAAAAATAGGGTGCAAGTGTTGTTTGATCATGATCATGCAGAAAGATGTAAGAAACGAATGCGCCGCTCAACTCTGTTTTGCTCGCACAGAGTGTGACCGCTCGGAAGGCAGATTCCCGGCCCTCGGCGCTTGGCGTACGGATTATGTCGATCGTTCCGCTAGTCGCACTCTTCCACCACGATTTTGGATTACCGTGATTGAAACATCACGTGCACCGTATTTTCAGTCAGCGAGAGTTACTTGGACGAACTCAGGTTTGTTTCTCGCTACCACCGCCAGGGTATTATTTCCGCCTTCTAGTTGGCCACATTCGAATTTCTGAAGACGCCCTAGAACACGCCCAGCCCGCTTTCAGCCAATGGCGCCTCCTCATTTGTCTCTTATACTTCCCAACGAATGGCCAAACTCTCTACATACACGGCTCTGAGCCGAACCGAGCGCTTCGCCAGCCGAAAGGGTTGCACGGGCCATCCGAAAAAGCCATCAGCAGTTTCACTTGCGAGGTCGCAGCTTTTCAAACTTAGTCGCTATGACCCCGGCGGCCAGCCAGATTCAGGCGGACATTATGGCTGAGCTCAATTATAGACCACCTCAATCCCCAACTGGAGGACTCTTTGGAAACCTCATGTGCCTGGTCCGGCAGGACACCGGGGTGCTGCAGATGGCCGATCTCAGTATCCCCGGCATCACCCTGGAATGATGCCGCGTGCGCTCGATCCGCACTCGTACACTCTGACGCAAGACACCTTTTCTCTCCCCGCTGGTCAAGCCTTGGTACAGAGACTCAGTGCTCGGCAGCCAGAGGCACAGTACGGTACACGGAGATCGATCGCGGACCGGGACACAACTAATTATACAGCTACCATGCACCGGCGACTCCAGCCATCCCGAACTTCGGAGCAGATACCGTCACTTTGTTGTTTTCAATGCGGTGGCGTAGGCCATTTCTGCAGAAACTGCCCGTCTTCTGCAACAGTCTTCAAGTCGGGAAACGAAGTCAGCCGGCGATAATGAGGGCTTGCCAGTCGCCGGCGAATTTTCTATACAAATTACAAGCCTCCCGCACCTTTCGGTCCTCACGGTTCCGTGAGGCAGCCTTGGTTACACGAGCAGACCCAACCCTTTCCCCGCTTTTCCACGATAGCAAGGCCATCAGCGCAGAACGGGTGAATCAAAATGTGTTCGAGGACAAGACTTCGCAAAGCCAGGGCTTTCTCAGAGACATGGAGGTGCCGGACGAGGCGCCTCCCGTGGCGCCTCCCAACATGTCCGAGGATCCCACTGCAGCAAGTAGTGGTTCTCCCCAGACATTCCCGGAGTCACTCAGCATGACATCGCAAAGCTGAGTGTCTTATCGGAATTGAATACCCGTTGTAGGGCTATGACAGCTTATACATCATGGGACGATGGCCAAGACTGCGGCTGCCGGGGAAGCCACGCCACCCACCCCCGCGGCGGTCTGGTGGCATGGCTGCAGGTAGTCGAGGTGAAGAAAACGCACAATTAGACAAGATGGAGATGTTGTTACTTAACTCTCAACACTCTTCGCCACGGCTATAACTCTCAGCACTCTTCGCCACGTTTGATAAAAGGTTTCAAGTCATTGATGTTAACAGGCCCGACGTTTCTCTTTGGCGTATCGAGCGGCGTGACTTCGCTCGGACGTTCTGGGTCGTGGCGGGATGAACAGAGGACCGTACGATGGTGGTGGAACTCCGAACGATATCTGACGTACGGTTCAAAGGACCTTTAAAAGGGCGCGAATTGAAAAGCTTGGGGCGGCACGACGGCTGGCGGGAAGGACGGTGGAAGCAGACTCCGGCTTTCGGCGTTCTGAGCTTCGACTGAAATGTGCTGACTCTCGACGCCTCCGCTGGAACGAGAGGCGTTCACTGTGGTCCTGGTGTTAACGTCCACTCGGATTCGCGATCCACTCATGGCTACGGTGTTGGCAGAGATGTGCTTGGCTGCTCGAGAAGGACTCTGCCGGCCGCTCCTTTCTCTGCGGCTCTATAGCGACAGTGACTGCCCGCTGGGATCCGCGCTCCCGGCGCCCTCGGAATTCTATGGTCTGAGCACGCCCGGTGTCCTATACCGCGTTCGGAGCCGTTGGCTTGCGCTCATTCAGGTTGCGTCCCTGGAATGGTGCTGGGATGTCGGCCGACGCCAGTCCTTGTGGGACTTGTGGCTGTCGGTCCCAGCGCAGGCGGGAGGCAAACCCCACGAGGCTGTGATGCTCCATGATGCACCACGTCGCAGCCTCATGGGTTCGGGGGCGTCGCCGTGGGTGCTGAGGAGGCGGCCGATCCCTGCCGCGGCCATCGCTGCCATCAAAACCAAGCGCTCCCTTCCCCCCGAGGGTAAGAGAGGAGGGAGATGTGTGGGGAACGGGAAAAAATACGAGAATAAAGAGTACCGACAACCGGGTAGCGACTAGCGGGCGCGCGGCGGGGCAGTTGGAGCTTGAACACCACTGGAGGATTGGTGTTCGCTTTTTTGTCTCCACAAAATAGATATATATATATATATATATATATATTATACGGAGAGAGAGAGAGGGGGGTGAACTACACGATGCGACATGAGCCCCCAGACGTCGCCAGCACACATCAGATATACTTCCGGAGCCCCTGCTCACCACACTGGCTTTGCTTGTACAAGAACTCATGCATAGGCGGACACTTTTTACAACCACATGCTCGTGCCCATGCTTTTGTAGGCACTGCAGCTTCAGCCAATGCACCTCCAGCGCCAGTCAATGCTTCTCGTGCCAGGTCTCGGCCGGCCGAAGTACGGCGGCCCATCACCCGCTCGATTACGCTGAGGAACCTTGCGAGCCTTCTCTCACGTATTTTTTAAACGAATTCATTTGTTGAATCAAAAGACAACTGCAGCCCATTGTGGGTCAACTTCGAGAGCAATCAATTGATGAAAGCCCGACGCCTGCTAGAAAGAACATTCGGTACATGTGACTTACACTTCCCGACTCTTGGTATAGCTGTCAGTTTCGTCCACGGTCAGTCCTACTCGCAGTCATTGATTATTTTCTTGACTTTTGATACCAAACTGTACCGTGGCTTTAAATTCGCTTTATAATTCTAATATTGCTTATAATAAAATACGAGTTTGAGACGTTCGTGCACGCGCTCGAAACACATTTGGAATATGTTCAAATGTAAGTTGTTCTGCGAGCCCAAACAGCTACTGGAGAAAACAGTTTATGAATACGTTGCTGCGTTACGTCATCAAGCGTGGTTCTGTGCGTTGAGCGCCGCTGTTGAGGTGCGGTTGGCCGAAGTTTGTTTTGCAGGGTCTTGTCGAGTTCATTTTTCATTTGCATTTTTCTCGAGAGAGCAAGAGTGCAGAGGTGACAAAACTAAACTGAGAGATTAAGCTTGCTCTGCAGTTCGAACAGTTGGCTCGGCTGCGTGCGAGTAACACCAGCCGGCGCGCTTACCCGTCAAACGTAAAGCCCTTCTATCCTGGGAAAAGTGACGCCATTCATTGTTGTGGAACTGCTCGAGACACGTGCCGCGCGCCACTTCTGGGAAGAACAAGGCGTCTGAAATCTAGCTCAATGAGGCACTGTGCCGCCATGAATTTCCCAAGGGCTGCACGTTGCACGTGTCTCGTGCATCGACGCACCTTGCGCTACTTTTAAAACATGAAGGGGCTTTAGTCAACACAGGAGGAAGACTGATTGACGCCGAGCCACGAGGAACCAGCGCAAGAAGAAAAAAAAGGATACATTTGAATCGGACCCCTTCAACCAACTCCGCCTCTTTCGTCAGCAAATGTCTGTGATGGGGCGAACTTTTCCTTCATCAAACATTCGGCAAACCAAAGCGTGTGCCGAAATATTCCATACATTCGGCAAAAACGCGGGGTTGCCAGACTGGCCAACCTAATATATTTTTTATGGCAGGAAAGCATTTTGGATACTCAGAAAACTATTCAGGTATAATATATTTATGCAGATTGTCATTGCTTAAGTTTAATTCTACAGGATCGTTAAATAGGTTATATTACAGCATATCGATGCAACACTGAAATGACTTTTTCCAAAGACGGCCACACCGGTACGTGAGTTTAGTTTGCGTCACAATTTTATTCATCCAAGTGTATGTTAACTTTCCATTTACGTTTTGCGCGAGGAATCTGACACAACACATAAAGGATCATAGATTCGACTAGGGCAGAAAATCAAATCCACAGTGCATAAAAACAATGTTCTACGACTTCCATTTCTTGATGTTTCATTGATATCAATGCGGAAATGAAATCAAAATTGTTTTATAAAAGTGCCTTCCCATCTGTGACATACCAATTTTCGCGTTGATCTTCAGTTCTTCAGATAAGACATTCACGAGCCCAAGTCTCACAGAAGCGACAAACGCACAGTAGGAGGTACTTTGCTTCATAAGACTAGAGACACCTCCTCTGAGACGCGATTTTTTCACCAAAACAATGAGATGTCTCGCAAAACTAAGCACGCCCCCCCTCCGCCCGGTGTGGACATGTTTTGCTGCTAAGTATAAAACGTTTATTGAGAACAAAAAATAGGCATGAAACCCCTATGAATGACCTTGCCTGAACAGACCCTTATGAAGAATTGCTATTATTACATTCACAAGCTGGAAACGATTACTTCAAAAGTCAATCATCAAATCTAGTACGTGGGGTTCACAATTTAAGGTACAAAGTATATAAAACAGTGGAATGCGTGATACTTCAACGTCTTTGAGAAAGCTAGAAAAACACAGTCAGTCGAGACCCGCTATCCAGAAACCAATGAAGATAATGAGTAAAGGAAACAAGTTGAGTCTCACATAAACATTTCTTTCAAGAGCCATATAGTGAGGCGACGTAGAAAATTAATTGGTTTCTAAGAAGCTCGCTAAAAGATTGCAGATATTGTGTTCAAGACTTTTACGTGAGCTGCTTCTTACTAAAGTTGGACGGTAACTGCGTGCGTCGTGGTTAGCTGTCTTTTTATTTATGCAATGAAACAAACTAACCGAGCTTCCCGTCATTAGGCAGAGTTCCTGTTCCGAGTGAATGCGAAAACAAGTGACAGCGATTTATAAAGGAGTGTATTTAGGTAGTTTGTATATCATTCGCAATTGATATCTGCCTGAGCTCTGGATACCTATGTTCGACTTCCGAGAAACTAGAAACAGAAGTGACGTAGGAGTAGGAGGAACGTAACCAAGCACCGGCGCGCACCGCGGAGCCGCGCCTTCTTTGACGCCGTGACGACATGGCGAGATTGGCGTCTGTCACACTTTTGAGAGACGTTAAGAGCCAACCCCCGGAGAGCGGAAGGAGCTACGCTGTCCCCCTGCCGTACCTACGCTTTCCCGGCCGTACCTACGTGGAACCTAGTCTCTACGCGAGCGTCCGTTTCTTTGGCAACCGGAGAAATATTTTTTGCTTTTAGTGGAGCGATACCAGTCAATCCCTCGTGGCGACGACATTCACATATGTTCTATTTTAACGAAACTTTTCAAAGTAAAAAATACACTTATTCTATTTAAATAAACAGCTAAGTTTGTAGTGGCTCTAGAAAATATTATATTATATCGAGTTAACGCGCATAAAACGTAACAATAACATGCGGGACGCAGGTAAACGCCTAGTTCAAATCACTGTTGCTGATGACGGCTCAAGAGACGGGAGGATGTGGCTTGTCATGCTCACTCTTCTTCCGTCGTTATTCGTTCCTCATCGTTCTCATTGGCTAATGCGGCAATCTCATTGACTGCAGAGCGATAATAAAATGTTCCAGACTTTCAGCACCCTGCGTTTCTTAAATTGTCGGTGACTATGGTTCGAACAACATGGAGGACGGGAACAGGCAGCGTGTGACCACGGCCCAGAGGGAGGAGCTCGATACGTTTATGTTCGCGAACCCCTCTCTGGTACGCGGCGCAACTAAACTGAGCCCGGCGCTGACCAGAGACGACAAGGTTCGTCTTTGGAACGACCTCCCGACTCAACTTCCTCGGGCCTCCGAGGAAGGAGCCGGAAGGTGGGAAGAGGTACTGGGCCGTGCAGATATCGAAGGCGCGGGCGCGGGCTGCAGAGCTGGCAAAACAGGCAAGGTAATCTGCGTAGTCTACTGATAGTGTGGACCAAGCTATTGAATTACTTCCTTTACTTGCAGGCAAACAGAGGGCGAAGACGCCCAGGTGCGCTCACTGGCGTCATCGTACGCACGTATTTTGGCGCTGGTGGGCGAGTACTCGGCCCTGGCCGCTCTCGGGTTTTCTGACCCCGTATTTGAGGACGAGGCCGAGATGAGTACGCACTTCAACAAAACCTACTATTGCACATGTAGCTGTTCAATCCCATAAGGGAGGACAATATCCGTGCAGGGTTTTATTATCAGTTCGCTACAATGTATACTGCAATGAAATGTGATAAATATGAACGTGAATATGTGCATTAGAGGTGTTGCTACTTTTCATAATTCAGCAAATCAGAGAGCGGAATTATTCGTCCACGTAAGGGCAAAACCTAAAAAGAACACTTTTGACAACAACAAAAAAGGTTATATTTATTGTAGTGATACTCGAGTTTCTAAGGCTAAAACAAGAAGTGTAGTTTTTTTTTATAGTTGTTTTTTGTGGTTGCTTCAACCATCAGTTGTGTTAGATGCCATTTGTTTTTAGAGGAGCGATGGCAGCCAATCAAAGGAAGTGCAACCTCTCGTGCGGCCGCTAGACATATTTGGGGAGTCAATTCTTGACATGAACAAAGTTACTGGAAAAGTTGCCACGACAACCTGGCACTGCCTTTGAAAGAGTCTAATTTTATTTCCCCTGAGTAGAATTCAGCCTCATCAAACCCGAATTCAAATCTAGAAACTGCAGACAAGTCCTGTGTGCTGACTGGAACTGATAAATTCCCTTCTAAGGAAGACCCCCAAGTGAATAGGCGGGTCACGGGCAGCAGGCAGCCAAGCCGGTGCCCTCCACCTCACGGGGTGACATCTCTTATGAGGACAACGATGATTGTGACATGACATAAGCACAATCATTCTTTGTTTCCTAGCAGATGTGAGGCCCCCTGCAAGGCCCCGGTTGCGGTCAACGGCGCCTCGTGCCAACCCCCGGATGTCGAGCCAGGAGCGGCACGACGAGGCTGCCATGCAGGCAGTCGCAAACCAGGCCCTCCAGATGCAGCAGAGCGAGGCGAGGGACGCACGGGACGTGGAGTTTCAAGGCCAGGTATTGGTTCAAACATAAAACTCAGTAACATGACTACATAGGTACGAGTTTAACAAAGATGCCACAGTGAAAGTGGGGCTGCAACAGAGGGCAATGGAGAGCCACAAAAGCATCATGAAAACCGAACTGTCACATAAGCAAGGTTTTCACGCCCTCTGGGTGTCTAGAGATATGTTGCTGCTGAGCATTAAATGCCCCCTGTCTTTCCAGCTCCTGCATTGCGTAGAGACCCTCGGCCACCACATGGAGCCTGTCGTGAGGGCCCCCCCCCCCCCCCCCCCAGAGCAAGCTCGTGCTACCCAGAAGCAAGCTTGCTCCATGCAGGCGGTGGCCCTGGAACTCCAGAACACGACCCGCGTGCTCGTCGAGGTCGTTCTGCTGCTGTCTGCCGACAGCAACCGAGCCCAGCGTATCCAAGACCTGCCTAGCCCTGCCCAGCCACCCCCCGTCCAGCCCAGCACAGCCCAGCTCAGCCCAGCCCTGCCGAGCTGAGTCCCGCTGAGCCCAGCCAAAAGTAAACAAGTTAACTAACAATTATTTCATGCGCCAAGCCGGTATTTAATTTTTTGTTTTTGTTTTGTTCTCCTAGTGGAGGCAATAAATGTATGTTCTCTCGTGTCATTGGTACGTGATGCGTGTTAGTGGACAAGTTCCTAGACACACTGGGCTTGCCATACAGTGAGTAATACTATGAGTGATCCACCGCTTAAAGGAAAGCTGATGTACTGCTGTCTAAACGTCTGTACAGCAATTTTGACATTACAGGAGAGTCTGTCCATACTTTTCAGTGCAAAATTTTGCTTACAAAAAATTGTGCCTTCTATGTTTGTTTATTGGAGACAATATGACCTGTGAAGCAAGTTCATAATGTGCTCTTGGCAACAGGTATTACAGAGATTTATGCTAAAACTAGCCAATTTTCATGTTTGTTGGACAGCAACATGTAGTGTGTGCTCTTGCCTCAAAGGTGTCAAGTGGCTTGTGCCACCGGACTTTTATACTTGTAGTTTTTTTTTTTCATTGAAACCAAGAGGTCTGCAGTCTAGCCACAACTTGCCACCCGCCGGAAACTGGCCTCTAAGTTTGACATATTTCTTACATCATTGTTGATCTCAACATGCCTCTACTATGGAATCTGCTTCCTTGTGTGCCAAAATACAAACTAAATGGCAGTGTGCTGAGCTAAGTGAAGTGTGAAATAACGTCTGTAATATATCCTTGATAATGACAATGAATTAATATGGTGTAGTACTAGTCCATGCTTAACTACACTTTAAAGAAGGAATTAATTCAACCCTTTTTTTCAAACATGTGTATTTTTCACTTTACAGTATTTTGTTATATATAAAAAAAAGCACTTTCAAAAACAAACTGCCTGTTGTCTTTCGCTTTTGCAGCGCCTAAATTTCTTTCAACTATTTCCTGACCGATTGCTAAGCCGTTCCACCGATATACCTACCGACCAGCTAACGGACTGACAACGACTTATAAGCGGACTTATCAGCACTCTGTGTGTGGTAACCTAGAGACATGTCACCTAGGTCGAGACGCCTTGCCAGGAGTGCGCAGCCGTAGCCTTCCCAAGCGCCCGTAACAGGTACGTGATTTGTGACGTATCTCCAGTATCTCCTGTAGATATCAGTTTTCACCTGGAAAGCTCGATAGAGGCGCTAGCTGTCCCCCAGACGAGCGCTCGTCCAAATGCGCTATGCTCGTTTTTTTTTTTGTTTTTTTTTTGTTTTTTGCGTCGTTTAGCGAGTTGCGTGTACTCATATTGTGACAGTTTTAACAGTGGGGGCTGCGGGTGTTCAGTGGACAGGGCAGTAGCCGCACGTGAACGGTGCTAGGTGGTTGTGTGTTAGAAGAAGAGGAGGACGACGGGACTACGACGGGAGACTCGGAGCTTGGGCTTGGGCAAGTGCTGATGTTCTGGCGATCTATAAACCTTATTTTGTTATCGTGACACATATATTAGTAATGAATGTAAGCGCATCAAACATATGTTTAAAAAAAGCACTTTGTTGTCTTTATTAGCGCTGAAAGTACAAGAACAAATATCTGCACCGTTTTAGGGCACGTTAAAGTTCTTCAAAACGAACTCTTGGCTCTAAAGATTTGGCGAACGAAAACAAAGATACCTTGCTTTCTGCCGATCCTTCAAAGGAGCGCGTTCTGAAGGCCTTTTTTATGTGCCCACAAAAAAGGTGAACTACATGAGTATGAATCAACGAACAAGTTTCAAACGAAAACAGGTGAAAAACAAACACCTGACAGACTATACATGTTTACGAAGGCCGGGTTTCAAATATAAATTTCAGTTACAATAAACAAATGTCTCAAGATGCAGCAAGATGGTACAACTTCAATGGCGATAACAACATTAAAAAAACCGCGACAGAGGTACGCGCGTTCTTCCTGATACGGTTTCTCACGAACTCGTGAAGATAACCGGCTCAAAATGAGCCACACAAATCCCCTTTCGGCGAATTGTTTTATCTTAGTCTCGAATTAATCCTGGTGTGCTTCGAGATCGACTGATCACACCCAGAAACTTAAACATGCATATCCACACGAGGAATCATCCTTCGTAAATAAACGCTGACAGAGAAACCTAACTTACCGATCAAAACTTATCGTTGGGAAACGAAAGAAAAAGACTTTCGAAGTTTAAACCGGAATCGCCGCTTTACTTTGGAGCACATTATCTACACATACCTTTAAAAAGCTCAAATACATTTCACGAAGCATTATTTGACCCTATTTTGAACTGGCAGCCGAAACAGCGCGGTCGCCGTACGAAGACCGTTAGAAGCGCACGAGCAGGAGCAGACGCCCCAGATGCCTCGGCGACGCCGCCTTGCTCGGCGAGAACGCATGTATCAGCGGCAGTGTGGCACGCTGATGCACCAAATGCCAAATGCCGGCTAGCTCAACAAAGCGAGGTATCCGTTGCCCGAAAATCAGTCTACTCCATTTGACCTGACAATAATACTCTCGACGTGTTTGACGAGTTGGAGCTGCAGCAGCGATTCAGCTTCGGGTACGATGGCATCGTGTATTGGGTCGAGATACTTCGGCCAGACCATGAACCACGGACTCGCCGCAGGCACGACGTTTCTGCGGGGTTGCAAGCGATTGACGCGCTTCAGTTCTTCGCCAAAGGCCACTTTCTCATCACGGCTGACGACTATAGCGCGCACGTCCACGTATCCACTGCATCGCGGATCGTGAGGAAGCTGACTGCTGCGCTATCCCGTCGTGCACAGAGGTTCGTTCGGTAAGTGGTAACATATATATACACTTTGTCACGTTTAAGCGGGTTATAATGAAGTCCGCAAACGCTTAGTGTAAGTACATGAGTGACGAGAGTCATATTAACCGAAGTGGAAAGCGTTCGTGATGTTGGGCACTTTAGTTGCTTTTGTCATCGGGCAGGTGTTCCGCCATAAGGGAAATTGAAGGTCAAGCGACTGCTGTCGGCAGCGTGAGAAAGCACGAAACAGCAGGGCATTAGAGCCTTACCGGTGTTGGGGGTTGGGACGCAGTGGATTGATACACAAGCTGAATGAATATCTTGAGGCGCGGTGAGGAGCGCAAAACTATGGTAACAGTCTTTGAGTGTGTTCCGTAACAGCGTGTTCCATAACAGTGTTTGTTGTTCAATTTAATTCGTAGAACGTTTTTAATTTACTACTACACAGGCGGCATTGTTTGCCAGGCAAAATGTACTGTCCTTAACAGCCTACTCACTCACTCACAACGCTTTTAATTTTCCAAGTAATCGAGAGAGAATATCCGAAATTCACCTCAACTCGCTGTAGTGCCGTTTTTTTTTTTCTTTACTTTGTTGTTGTTTTTTTCTTCTTAATCGGTGCTTGTTATCTTGGTCAGTATGGTTTCAACGTAGTCAAATCAAATTAGTTAGACGCGCGCGCTGCTTCGCCCGATTCGCGCGCGGTTCTGCACCGGCGTACTCGGATTTACGTGCCAGAGCTCGGTTCCCTCGATGGGCTCAGAAATATTGCTATCATTCGTCAGCTTGTTTTATATACGAATATAGGACGGCCTCTTATTCCCGAGAAAGGTGCCTTAACGAATTAGCCACTCATGATCGAACAGAAGGGTAGGTCCTGCCTCTCATGCCACAGTAATTGATGTTTTGCCCAAACTCGTCTCACGTTATAAAAGTTTCTTTTAAACTGTGTGTTAACAAAAAAAAAAATAATGTAATCTTCTAAAGTGTTCAAGCGTAATTTATACCAAATTTAGAGCACTCACAATTGTAAACCCTGTAATATTTTTGAAATCAGACCTAATACTCAGAAACGAATCCTACATTTGACGTTCGCACAGCCCAAGAAACGAAATGTTATTTTTCTCCTCTCAAGCACCAATACGAATGTGCTTTGATTCCCATTAAGACGAAGACAACAAATTTTGGCCAACATACAGTTTATGAATTGTACTTTCATCTCTACAATGTTAGAAAATGTATTTCTTTACAAGTACACACGTTGTTACGAGCTCACACTTTTCCGCGATTTGCACAACCACGAATGAAGCATTTTGTGATCTACCACAACATTGATTAATTTTTAAAGGGTCCACAGAATGGATATACTTTTTTGTATTTCCAAACAATCGGTCATATGCATGAAAGTGCTTTTCATAAGTTTTCACAAAGTGGGTGTACGTGACAACAATTTCAGTGCACAGATTCCAGACCAGACGACGAATGTTTCCATGCAGGTGGCCAAATGAAGCTGAGGCGGGAGAGGTGCAGCAGCAGTTCTTAGAGGTGGTGGGCTTTGTGGTGTCTGGAGACCCGGAATGGAACGACCACACTTGAGCGCAGCTGCCACGAGACTCAATCTTTTATCTTTTTCTTGGTAAAGAAGAGGAAGTAGAAAGGGCAAAGGACAGTAGAAGACGAAGTGACCGGAAAGTAATTAACTAGAAGATACAACAGGCTTCCCTTCCGTTGTGGGTGCTGATGATGTCACTCACACTCAGATTCAAGGACCGTCTGACCACGAAGAAACGTAAGTCAACCGCCATGGCCACCACTCCGTCAACAGTGCAGCTGGTGGTGGACGCTGCATACCAAATTCGCCATGCAGTAGCAAAGTGGCCTGGCAGTGCAAAGGACTTCAAGATCTTCAAGAAGAGCCGCCTTTCAGGGAAATTAGCCAATGGCACATACGACGGCTTACTGCTGGGCGACAGCGGGTATGCGTGCAAGCCATGGCTCATGACACCCTTCCTGATGCCCTCGTCATTGCCAGAGGAGAAGTACAACAAAGCGCACATCACAACCAGGTGTATCGTAGGAAGGTAAGCGAATACATTAACATGATTTGGTCATTGCTGCCTGGTTCAAACTCTTTTTATCTCAGTCACACAGACGCCCTACATCCCCTGTCAGATATATTTTTTTTTTTTAGGATGAATACACTCTTAAAAAAACAAGGGTGCGTAAAGGGACCAACCGCCATCGTTCGTCCCCACGACCCTAGCGCCCTCTATTTAGAAGCGGTAACTCGAACAGTTCGTCCCTCGGGCATTTCGTTGCTCCCACTAGAGTTGTTCCCTAAAAGTCCCCTCGTCAACTATGGCTGCCGCAAGTCTTCGATGAAGTGGATGAAGCGAGAGGTTGAGGGAATAGGATAGCACTTCGCTTCTCGTTGTTACCATGAAATTTAAGACTCTCTCGAGAGAGGCGCTTTCACATCTCCGACGTGCTCTGCTTCTATAAATACGCGGCACGTGAATATATAATTGCTGGTGAATAATATTACATCACGATCTGCCTTGGAAAATGACGTAAAGATGCTCTTCTGTCCAAATCCAAGCATGTGCGAAAAAGCAGGATTGATTATTACATATCCGTTACGATGTAGTTGTAACTCGACGACTTTGATATAGGGATCATAACGAAGCAGTCTACTTGTCCGAGGAAGCTTGAGGTAAGATTGGTAGGAGCTATTATTAGGCTTATTGATAAATTACCCAATAAGCATCAAGGAGAATGCAGGGAATGGTGTTCCACGCGCCGAACGTGCTGGCGTCTGCAGCAGTAACTGTTCTAAAGCAAAAGGTTAAAACAAATGGCATCTTGCACGCGCGTTCGTCAACGCTTTATTTTGGTTATTTACTTCGAATCTTTTATACAGGGAAGGCGTGCGCGTGCTGCGCGTGCTGCGCGTGCACCGCTTGTGTGTACTTTGCTCCTGCATAGAATATTGCGAACTTCTCCCTAATGGTATAGGAGTCAGGACGGTTTGCTATGCATTTCGTTGTCGAGTAGAACTATTTCCGAACAGTCTGTCCTTATATCTTTCGTCGTTGACACAAATTATTTCACCTAAAACGACTGCCTGGTCGATATATTTTCCTGGAAGAAGGAACGAATAAAACCTTCGTGCGTACCATAATATTGTATATATATTTTTATCGCATCTCTCATTTTCTCTTGCACGACACATACCGAATAAAATTAGAGCGTTATAATCTACCGACTATGCGCCTCATAAAATAGTATACTTTATGGATCCTGACATAAAATCGTTATTGGTGTCAGTTGCCTTCGATATCTTCTTGTTGCTTAGACAATGTGGGCTTGTGTTCAAACTTCTCAATATGTTGAATACAAATATTTACAAACCGCATGTACAAATTTGTGTTTTGTTATTCAACTCGTTTATAAATTTACGATGGATGGTGATTTTGAATATGTATTCACTAATTTGAGTGAATAAACGGCCTACTGGTGTAAGCGCAAGTTCTTTTACCTTCGATATTTAAAGTACTTCACTCCTAACTATTTACAGCCTAATGCGGGTATCCACGCGATATTTGAGGAGGGGGGAGGGCGCCGTCATGCAACTTAATTAAACGGTTTACAATTCTTCAAAACTTGTTTTGTTTTTTACAACAAAAAAAAATGGGGCGCTTGATTTTTTAGGGCGAGGAAAGTTGCTTCTATGCACGCACGCGCATGAACGCATATCAAATATTTTAATTACTTAAGTACGCATCTTACCCCCCCCCCCCCCCTTCCCGTTATTTACTCGTATAAATATAATGTTGCTAAAAAGTAATAGCGCTCCTCGTAAACGACCGGGTTGTACCGGTGCGAGCTGTACCGGTTGATAAATAATAATATCTAAGAATCATAACTAATATTTAAATAAAAAGGGACCTAGTAAGAAAAACCCTTTCTCCAACACGCGAAATGTTTTCGGTGCAGCCAGTATCCCGCCTATTCAATGGCCCCCTTTTGAGCGACTAACGGGGTGTCAAATAGCAGGTTAGGAACGTTGATTTCTTATCACCAATATTAAGTGAAAGTAAAAAGATTGTTTCGTATATCTTAGAATCTAATCTAGAAACTCATCGTCTGCAATCTTTCTATGACAATCCGCACTGGAATAAACTTCTATATACTACCAAATAAATGTAGCAGCCTTTACACACAATTGCGAACAAGTCTGGCGTTTCGGGCGTACTCGAGCACGAAGACGTGTATGCGTACTTTTTTTTTTTGCATAATTCCAGGCTACAGCTTGAACAAACGAGTATATACAGTCAAATCGCGACAGTTCCCAGCCGGCTTTCATGTTAGTATTGGCTTCGGGATTCGCGACCGTGCATGAGATGAGGGCATAGCAACCTCTACCTTGAGACGTACCGGCATAGCGCCCCGTTTTCCTCCTTCACGAAACAACAAAACGCCGCGCGCATATCGGTGCCTCGCAGTCTAGACGAGAGAGGCCGAGGCGCGCCATCTAAAGGCCATCTCATAAATATCTACAGGGCCCGAAAAATGCACAACCCCGAGTTGGTTCCTTAAAACTTCTTAAACCAGAGGACACACTGGCATTGTGGCGCCATCTATGCGGTGACCCTGGAACTGCATTTCACAAGAGCGAAGGTTTTGCGGGATTTCCGAGGTCAAATGTGCGTAATACCCATAGAAAGGCTCGTTTATAACATTGACAAAAGTTTTTCGAGCCAAGAAAGAAAGGATAATGCGCGAGAGAAATAAAAAAATATGCCGGACCGCCGAGTTTACACTGCTACCCAATAGATGGCACCAGTGTGTCCTCTGGTTTAAGAAGTTTTAAGCAACCAAGGTTTAAGAGGTCGCAAGAGTGTGAACGGGCCTTAACTCGTCCATAGGCAACCGGCAATGCAGTTTGGCACTACACGTTCCTTCCGCCATCTAACGGCTGCAAAATAAAACACTGGGTAGGCCAGGACGGCCCGGGTCGAGGGGACTGCCGGCGGGCGCATTTAAAAACCACGTGTGAACGTGGCATTTCGGATCGGCGTGCGCCTTTTTGTTAACCGTTTTTCGTAAAATTAAGTCCCAGTTCACATCTCTATGACTTTACCGGGCTCCTGTGACAACTCGCCTACTACTAGAGTTCCTCCAAAAAATGAACGTCGCTACTGCTGCATGAATGACTGTCACAGTCGCGAAGATGACTCAAGCGTTAAACTTCACCGCTCCCCTTCGAGAAGAGGATTACTGCAGTGGGACGCATTCAGGTAGGTGAATTTTACATTAATTGTTGAAGTGATAATAGATGTGCAGGTTTCGAAAGTGGTCTGACGAACTTGTTTTGCAGACTACTCGGCAAAATAACATATTTATACAAGTTGTTTTACGAGTCGCTTACACAGTCACATAGGGAAATACGGTAGGAACAATCGAGCCGATTGTTGCTTCTCTGAAACGTCGAGAATCAGCCGATCAGGCCTTCAAGCGAGCGGCTAGTCGGTCGTTCCGGCACTCGTAGTTGTACGCGTGCATAGCCGCTTTCAGATAGTGAATTTTCTCAGATAGTGAATTTTCGGTCTCAGATAGTGGATTTTCGTAGCACACAAAGTTTTGTTTGTTTCGGCAACCAGATTTATTACTGAGTCTGAACATGTGATGACGTGCAGAAAACAAAATGCAAAGGTTTTTCTCTACAAAAAGCTCATGCAAGGCCTAAATATCCTTCTCACGTGTACACTTTGTGGCCTGTCACCTTTTTACACCAGGCTTGCGTATCGCATTACAGCCACTGCCATGTGCGTACTCTTATCTAGCATCCAGAGTTTCGTTCTAATTACCCAAATTTTATTCTAGCGGTGTAGACAACTCCTACTGGTGTCCAATGGACAACTCTAGAATACTCTCTAAACATTTAGACCCATCGAAGCTCCCAGTGGTCTTAAAACCACATAAAAGAGCCGGGGACATAGTGCGCACGGGCACACGGGAACTGCTGAAATCAGAGTCGCCGCCGCTCGCCACGGCCCGACGGGCAGACTGTGGCCGCCCCATTGACCGACACGCCTCCGCTTGTGGCGCTGAATGCAGCACTCTCGTGGCGCCGCCTGGCCATTGCCGGCCGGCTATAGGATACGCTTTCCAAAGCCATGCACTCGTGTCCAAGGCCGAGGGTTCGTTAGCACCGCAGGTGTGTGCGAGATGGAGTATTTGAACAGTGCACATGGTAGGGCGCTCAAGGGACGATCTACATCTTTTAAAGCATGAAATTGCTTCATAACGGAAGCCCCTACTCCCAGAAATTAATTCGTCAGTGTGTCCACGCATAACCTATCGCAGGACATGTCAGCACAACCGGTGTAGCTGCCATTGCAACATAAGCAACACAACGCGCACATTCGCGGGCTAACGTTCCATTCAATCTCATGAGCTAACATTTAGCTAATTGTAGTGAGATAATTGTTAGTATTCTAATCTATAACAGTTTGTTTTCATCCAGGCTTAACTACTGTCACTTAGTTTGGACATATATAACACAAGCAAATCTACATAGAATACATTTTCTGTAAAAAAAAAAAAAAGACTACGAGATGTAGAAAATGTACCGTATTACGTACACACGCATGAATTATTCTTAAAATACACATATTGCCAATTACAAAAAGGCACGACTGTTAGCTTTGTAAAACATTCAGACAAGAACAGAAAACTAAACGCTTTTTTTTTTATGAACTAGGCAACTTACAAAGTGATATTACAGCTTACGGACCTGTCCGGCGCTTAATATCATGGCGAAGCATGATGATTCACTGAGCTGTGGACGCATGCGCGGCGTCTCCTATTTCGTGAAAGAGAGCTACTGCGCATGCTCAGAACGCCTTGCACAGCCCAGCAGATAAAGATGGCAGCGCGCAGAAGGCGATTATGGGAAAAGTCTATACAACGCGTCATGTGAACCTTGGAAAGTCAAAATTCGTAAAACAATTTACGGGCAAGATATGCTACAAACCTAAACTGCCCAGGTTACTAAATAAATTGAATAGCGAGAATATCGAACTGCAAGATGCGGCATTCAAAACAGTAAGAAGCTATTTCAGTCCTAAAACAACCTTTAATTGTTGTATTAAAAAAAAAAACTATTGTGTACGATTGAGAAGATTCGCAACCCGTGAGTGTCGCTATGTTTATCTAATATGTTCGAGCTTTCTTATATCGTCACGAATGACAATTGACGAGGCAATGAAGACTGAGGAAAAACTAAACGTTTAATGGGGCGAACTTGTGCCCAAAAAGAAATAGAAAAAGGCTAGCGTCGCAAGCGTCGATGGCGGCGAAACAGCAGGATCAAACGCTGGAGCGAGACCGACCGGGCCCGGCTCGCCCCGCGGAACCCCTTATGTAAGAGGTTAAAAAACGCGAACGAACGAGGACAATAAAAAACACGGACGACAGGACAGGCGCTTCACTCTCAACTGGTTTTTATTAACACCATTGTCACCTATATACATACACATTGCCCAAACCACATCGGATTCAATCGCCACAATCAGAGCCAACCTTCCAGAAACGCCATCTCACTCTGAAGCAAATACAAATACGAAGCGCTGACGCAATTGTTTTCTTTCTTTTTTATGTAGAATGCCTCTATAATTTCTCTTTCCGTTTTTTCCTTTGCCTTTCTTAAAAACTTTGTGCCAGTCAGGTCAGGTTTGCACCCCCATCGCCTACAATGGTCAGAGAGATGGCCCCCCGCGTTGTTGCGCACACACAAATTATTTTCTCGTGCTCTATCATTGAAGCAGCGCCCAGTCTGCCCAATGTAGACTCTGCCACAACTAAACGGAATCTCGTACACCACATTGGTGACTCACGCAGTATATTGCAAATAGCAAGGGGGACAGTGGACCGCCTTGCCTTACAGACGAAAGGACAGGTACGCTTTCACTAGCTCTCTTATTTACAATAATGGACGTTGTACACGCATACGCCATTTTTTAACCATATAGACCCCTTTCAAAATTCGCGTTCCGATTATTAGAATGTCGGAACCACTGCACAATGGCGGAAAAACTGGCGTCGTGGAACGTGCAAGTCATTCCATGAGATAGCGAACGTTCGGAGCGCGGTGGCCAACGGAGCAGACGGGCCAATCGAACAGCGGGGAAAGCGCAACGTCACTGCGCTCATCACCTTTTTCTGTGGGTGTGTTTTTTCTTCTACTCCAAACAAACGCATAAAGTGTGCCGTGACGTTGCGGTTTTAGTCCGCCATTGTGCAGGGATTCCACAGCTGCCAACAGAGGGCAGTATTTTGAAAGGGGTCTATTGCAGACCCGACATTCGCGCGCTCCAAAATACGAAAAAGAACTTTGTGCGACACCCGGTCGAACGCCTTCTCCAGGTCTAACTGCAACATAGCCACACGGCAACCGAGATCATCGCAACATTCCAGAATGCTTCTTGCTACATTAATATTCGTAAAATTAGTGCGCCCTTTAATACCGCATGTCTGATGCGGTCCCACAAGACTAGTTATGACATATTCGGCCACGCACGCGCTCGCTTGCCGGCGCGCGTGGCAATATATCCTTTGATTCGCGCGGTTGTGATGTCAATCGGTCTGTGTTTGTTTGCTTGTTTGTATTTTTTTTATGCCGGAAACAAATTGTATGTCGTTGTTTTCAATATTTTCTCGGTAATGGTATTTTTAAGTTTAACGTTGGACATTGAACTGCATGTAGACTGTTATTTTGCTTGAGCTGAACAAAGGTCAATGCGGGGACCTGTGGCTTCGTCATGCGATTCTTGTGACAGCTTTTTCCACGCGCCTCCAGTATAATCGTCATGTACTTAGGACCTGACGCAAATTAAACAAATCAAATGAAATCAAACTTTCAGCTAAGTAAACTATCCTGGATATACATATGGCGCCCCACCGTCTGGTTGGCGTATCATGACGATCCGATAGACGACGCGTTAAAGACCACACAGGAATGGAAGACAAAATTGATGTTGATTCGTCTGGGGATTTCACAACACAAAACAAGCAGAAGGAAAGGAAAGCCGAGTGCAGCTCGTTTTGTCTTCGTTTTATATGTTTCGCGTGTTTTGAACTCCCGCCGATAAGGATCTCGCCGCTTTCACGAGATACGAAGCGTCCGAGTCGTTCCAAGGGTACATCGAGAGAGCGCCGCCAATCACCTGGCCGCGATGTTCTGGAATTTCCCGGGAAGGACAGGGTTGGTCACTTGACAGATGCCACTAGGGGACGCACGGCCTCGTGACGCGTTTCAGGCCACGCCAGGTCATGGGCCGTCACGCGGTGTCACGTACCCTCAACACATGCCCCAGAACGTGTGTCGTTCAGCGCTATTTACGAGGCTTCCCTTTCTACGAATACAGCCAACCAGTGCGGTGACATTTCCGCTGCACAGTCTACATATCACTGGAACTTCCCAGACGGAAACTAGGCACTTAGTGCCACCCAGGGTAAAACAAAAAGTGATACACATATATATTAGACGGTCGTCTAAGGTCGCCAAAAAAAGTGATCTGCAGATATATTTCGAGCCTAGTAGCCTACCAGGCTCGAAACGTATCTGCAGATCACTTTTTTGGCGACCTTGGACGACCATCTCCTTAAAGGGCAAATATTTTGTGAATATATATATATATATATATATAGATATATCGAATAAATTAAATGTATTTGATTTGAATAAAAAATATAATTTGATTTCAATCCCTGTAGCTTGAAAAAAGTGTTTCTATTTTTTTTTTTTTTTATCAATACTTAATATCTCGAAAGATGGCGAAAGAAAATAGGGTGAAAAGAAGGAGCGGTCTAACTTTCGGTGTGCAATCAAGAAAAGGAGAAAAAAAAAGTTATATTTTTTGATCACGTGTTTCTGCCAAACTTTTTATCGCGGCGAGGGGCAATGAAGCAAAGATGGCTGTACTTCCCAGTCAGCACTTTTCGCTCATAAATGATGTCTCGTTAATATGAACACAACCGTTCCACCAAAATTTTGTGCATAATGTGAGTTCTCCATAATAGCTAGACAAAAATGCATGTATTTGGCCAGTTCGTCCTTAAAAATGCTGTCCATATAGCGGGGTATCCATATTAACAGGGCACATATTCATAGCTAACTAGGCACATTTACACCAAGGTCATTATTGATCCGTACACTGCGATTACCAGGAGTGGGCTATCTTTCGGTGTTTAAAAGAAAATAGCGAGTCGAGCCAAAAATAGGGGTGTTGCCCTTTGATGGTACGGCATGTCTCGGGATTTTACGATACAAGTATTTTTAAACATGACAGATTGATTGATTAATCCGTTCTATCACTGAAAGCAATACCGAAGATACGATTACCGTACCTTTAGACTTTTTAACCCTAGTTTAATTATCAACCTTTTATTCGTGTAAACCCGCCAATCTAGCACAATACAGCTTTGTTTGTGTGTATGAAAAAGCTGTACTTTTTTTCGTGTTCTGATTTGCTAGCAATAGGACATTACTTTCAATTTACACGCGAAAGAATAAACAAAGAGGACGGAACACAGAACATATCTTTCAACCAGCAACGAACAAGAATAAAACAGAACCGCCCCCGAAAGGCGTCAACAAATCTTGGAAGAATAGACCCCTCTCGAAATACTGCCCTCTGTTGGCAGCCGCGTAATCCCTGCACAATGGCGGACTAAAACCGCAGTGTCACGGCACACTTTACGCGTTCGGTTTGAGTAGAAGAAAGAACACAGACACAGAACCTCCTCTAAACATCATCACTAGTATAGATCCCCTCAGCGCCCCCTACGTAGCCTGGATGAGCAACATTGTCTGCTACATCGTCTGCTCCATCGCGTGCTTCACAGTGGTCATGCTCAGAACGAGCTCACACTAATAGGCTGCTCAGACCGGCAATCTTGATGGTGTCGCATGCACGTTGCAAATGAGCTGTGGAAGCTCGCTATCAGCTCGCGCCAACGCTCGCGCTCAGCAGTGGCGGCCGCACGTGGCTCCAACTCTTGTCAATTGTCATGCTTCAGCCTGTTTGCCGCTTGGAGTGGGTCCTGGATCTACTAACGAAACGTCATGCGCAGCCCTTCTATGTGGTATTGGATGAGCGCAGTGACGTTGCACTTCCGACGCTGTTTGATGGGCTCGTCGGCTCCTAGCGTTGCCGCGCTCCGACCTTCGCTATCTTAGGAAAAGACTAGCACGTTCCACGATGTCTGTTGTTCCGCCAATGTGCGGAGGTTCCGACCTTCTGATAATCGGCACGCGAATTTCGGAAGGGGTCTATAGGCCTTTGCATCGCTTATCACCCGGGCTTAAAGGGGCGATGCAACAATTTTTGTACTTTGCACAAATACCGCTTAGAACGGATCCCTGACGTTAATGACCTATGAAACACGCGTTCGTTTTTCACCCCACGCAATAGGAGTCCCAGAAAAAAATTAAAGAAAAACGAGCAGCGTTCACCCCCTCAACTCGCAGCCACAACAAGCGGCCACGTGATCTGGAGCCGATTATATGCCGCCAATGTTGATCATAGCCGCGCGCTGGGGTTGGCAAAGCACAGGACACGCGCTGAGTTCCAGACATTGTTATGGCTCGGCTACTGTCGTCGTTGCAGCGATTGGACACGGGCCACTACCCGAATGCTTCTCGAGCTAGTAATTATCACGAGCCTAAATCGAGTGCTCTCGCAATGCTCGGGTCCAATCTATGAATCGCGTTCAAATATCGTCATTTGGGTGTACTTCAATCCCCACGTTACGTCATCGAATTTTGCAAAGGAGAGATTGAATGAAAATGATCGCTTTTGTCCTTGAAATTACACCGTAACAGAGGAGCTTCTTGGCCAGTGGCGTTGCGTACGAGTATCCTTGAGTCGCACTAGTGCCAGTAAGCTCGTGTGAAGTGAAAAACATTCCAATTGAATATCGTTGCACCGCCCCTTTAAAATGCCGAGTCGCTGAGTTGTGGACGCATGCGCAGCGTCCGATATAGCGCACAGCAGATCAACAGCGCATTCTCAGAAGGCGTTCCACAGCTCAGCAGACAAAGATGGCAGCGCCCAGAAGGCGCTTTGTGCAAAGGTCTACAGACGTAAAAATTGCTGAAGTAAAGGGAAATGTCAGACGGGAAAATAGATAAAAATAAAATGCATGATTTCTTTTTCGTCTTTGGAAAAGTAAAAGCTTAAAAGCACAGTGTCACGTCGGTGTATGAAGCAGTCTGGAAAGTTCAGGGAACTTCAACGTGTGTTCTGGCCAGTAAGAGTGATGGACAGAAATAACCCATAACGATGACTCGATGATTTTCCTCCCAAATCTGCTCGTTTGCCCCCTGTAGAGTTCTGGGCCTCTAAACTCGTCAAACACAAAGTTGGGACTGAAGTTGACGGAGCGCACCGATTGGCTTCGCGCTTTTTTCGCCGACGTAAAATCGGCGCGCTCCGCGAACTTTCCGCTCCAACTTTGTGTTTGACGAGTTTAGGGCTCCTGGGCCCGTTTGCTCGAAGCGCTAACCGCGGCTAAAGTTAGCCGCAGTACCTAAGAGAGGGATTGTTTAATCACGTGACTGGTTCAGTAGGGATGCGGGGAAACATGGCGGTGCCCCGGTGAGTAAGCGCCACTCGCTTCGGAACTAATATGTCGTTGTAGCTGCAATATCAGGAGCGTTAGTCAGCGACGAATGGTACAGGAGGCTTTCGCTTTGCCTTACCTCAATTAAATCGCAAAGCATAAGCAATTACCTGGCCGCATTTTTTAGATAGTCTTTCGATTCTGGCCATTCCTAAGCCTAAATGAACGCGATAATTGTCGGCATGGCAACGTCTTTGGAAAGCGGATCCACACGAAGGAGAACTCCGCGGACGGATGTCGTGACGTCAACAACCCGGGAAACTCCGTCCCCGGCTCCGCGACCCACCTGTGGAGCTTTCGTGCTGACAGCACGAAGCCTCCGCGCCTCCGCCACGGAGAAGAACGGCGGCGAGGCGTCAAAAAGGGATGACGTATGTCTCACGTGATGCGCGCTCCGCGGAGGAAAGTGGCGGATTTCTCCTTCGTGTGGATAGCCCATAAGCTGGCGCGTCTGAAAAAGAACGCCACCGAAAACGGCACACTGCCGTTGTCTGCTAATGCCGCGCGTCCGAACAGGCACGGCATAAAAAAAAAAAAAAAAAAAAAAAAAAAAAAAAACATGACAAACTTTTGTCTGCTAAGGCCGCGCGTCCGATAGAAACGCCACTGAAAATGGAAAATTGCCGTCGGCTAAGGCCGCGTGTCCGAAAAAGAACATCATCCAAAATGGCAAAAATGCCGCCTGCTAAGGACGCACGTCCAAAAACGAACGCCACAAAAATGGCAACGCAAACTGCAGTCTCCTAAGGCCGCACCCGCGCGCGTCCGAACACTTATGCCAGCAAAAGTGGCAAAATGCCGTCTGCTAATCCACGCGTTCCAACAGGCACACCACAAAAAAAAAAAAAAAAAAAAAAACATGGCAAACTTCCGTCTGCTAAGGCCGCGCGTCCGATAGAAACGCCACTGAAAATGGAAAATTGCCGTCGGCTAAGGCCGCGTGTCCGAAAAAGAACATCATCCAAAATGGCAAAAATGCCGCCTGCTAAGGACGCACGTCCAAAAACGAACGCCACAAAAATGGCAACGCAAACTGCAGTCTCCTAAGGCCGCACCCGCGCGCGTCCGAACACTTATGCCAGCAAAAGTGGCAAAATGCCGTCTGCTAATCCACGCGTTCCAACAGGCACACCACCAAAAAAAAAAAAAAAACATGGCAAACTTCCGTCTGCTAAGGCCGCGCGCGTCCCATAGGAACGCCACCAAAAATGGCAAATTACCGTCGGCTAAGGCCGCGCGTCCAAAACAAATGCCATCAAAGACGGCAAACTGCCGAGTGCAGGCCGCGCGTCCGAACAGGTATTCGCCACAAAAAATGGCAAATTGCTGTCTGCTAAGGAGTCCCATGGCGTGTCCAAAAAGACACGCCACACAAAAGTCACAACTGGCATACCTTTGTTTGTTAAGGCCGCGCGTGCGAACAAAGACGCCACGGTAAAAGTGGCAAACTGTCATGATTTGCTATGGCTGCGCGCCCGATCTGGTGGCCGCGAAAAAAAAAAAAAAAAAATAGAGGCTCTGCATCGGCCGAGAAAGCCCCGTTGACTTAACAGTAACTTCCATTTCATTAAAAAAAAAGAAAATACAAAATAACTGGTTTATAAGAAGCAAAGACCCGTGTTAGGCCTAGAACTGGTGCTCACCCTGGTTCCTCTTGTTCCGATCTTGAGAAATCTAAAACCGGGACACAAGAATGAGAATTTGTTGATCACTCACATTCGAAGCGTCGGCCACGGAATGCGACCGCAGATCCACAAGGGGCGACGTTATTGCCATCTCGGCAGACGGCCGGGCAGTTCGTGAGAGGTTCCGCCTGCGTCTCATGGCTCGGCGTTGAGGGCGTGAATCCACAAGCAGGAACGTCATTTAGTCCTAGCAGTAGCGGGAGTCCGGCGTTCCATCTCGGCGGAGTTCACACACACAAAGGTCATCAGCACTCGGTGCACCAAGTGAAGCTGAAGTTCCCACGGCGGCGGCAGCCTGCACAGAGTAAACTCGTCGTTGTGAGAGGCAGCGGAAACGCCGAGATGGTTAACGTCGTACAGCAATTTGGAAAATCCTGCGATGAACACGACTTCGCCAACCATACCAAGCAGACGTGTGCTGTTCTAAATGAGAAAGAACCACACGCGCACGAGCAAGTACGAGCCGCACTGCACGCGCTTTGGGCTGCGTGCATAAGAGAGAAGCGTGGCGCGTGGCACTATACTACTTCTGATCTTGAGTTTTCTGTTTGTTTGTTTGTCTTTTTCTAGCACCAGACACTTCTGGTTGGCGTCCGCTGTGCATGCATGCTTGCAGACGCTGGCAACTGCCTTATTTGTTGCCAGGAGACGCTGCGAAACGCGACTTGATTTGGGTAGTACCTATGGTAGTACAAACTTGCGCGTCTCAGACTCAGTCATGTAGAAGCGTGCTTGCTCTGGTCCGGAAGGAGGTCAGAAGAAAAATGCAAATAAACAGCAAAAATTCGAACGCCGTCGTAGCACAGGTCAAAGCTAAGACGCTATGAGTGCAAGCCACCCAAGAAGGTAGGGCGAGGGTAAGACGGGCCGGAGAGGAGGAAGCATAGTGGACGCTAAAGAGAGGAGGTTTCCCCTTCTCTTCTCCAGCGTCCCATCTGCATCCTTCTCCCCGGCCCGTCTTACCCTCGCCCTACCTTCTTGAGAGCCAAAAAACGTCGTTCCACGCGTTCCAAAAAAAAAAAAAAAATGCCTCGACGTTAGGTATTTTAACGTTACCACTCAGAGATGGGAGACGTGGTCCTTAGCGGTGGTGCCCGTACTTTCGGTTATTTTACTGCGTTGGATCTGGCCGATTTTGGACGTACTTTTTACGTGCTTCAGTAGTACAAAGAAGGAAAAAATCAGGTGAGCAGTGCACCCCTGTGCTACCCAATGAGAGGTAGCCCCAGTTTGTTCAGAAGTGTTGGATAAAATAAAGTATTTAAAATACTACTCAAGTTACTTTCACTGTAAAGTATCTTGGGTAGAGTACAATTACTTAGAAATGTAATTGAAGTACTTTTGAAGATACTTCCGCATTGTTTAATTTGTATCGACGTCAGTGACAACGACAATTAAACAGCTGCACAAATCTGGTTTTCCAGAATGGTTTATTAGCACGTAACAGCACAAAACGGAAAAAAAAAAATCGTACACATAAAAAATGCTTACGCGTCTACTTACCCGCAAAACACTCAAAGAGCCAATCTCTGCGATCTACGAAATCAGCTCAGCGAATGCTGAGGCGGAACATCTATTTTAAAATTTAGTCTGCGCTGCGGCATTACGCAATGCAAGCATGACGCTTTGCATTGCGTAATGCCACAGCGCAGACTTCATTTTTAGGTCTAAACGGATGTTCCGCCTCATCATTCGCTGAGCTGATTTCGTAGATCGCAGAGGTTGGCTCTTTGAGTGTTTTGCGGGTAATTAGACGCGCAGGTATTTCTTAGAGTGTAGGGTTATTTTGTGCAGTACAACTATAAGGAGCAGGCTATTGTCACGAATGACAAATGATGAGGTGGCGAATAGCTGAAGAAACTAAAAGTTTAATGGGGCGAACTTATGCCCAAAACAAAACAGAGAAAGGCTAGCGTCGCAGGTGTCGATGTCGGCGAAACAGCAGGATCGAGCGCTTGGACGAGACTGACTCCGGACCGCCAAGCGGAGCACCTTTTGTACCCGCGTGGGTTTCTGGAACATTCGGCGTAGAACGTTCGGCGCGTAGAACATCCGTAACTCGAACACACGGCAAGGTTTTTAAACTTACGGGGATGTCAAGTTGAAAGAATAAACAAAAGAGGAGTCCGCTCCCTGGAATCGAACCTGGAGGCTCCGCGCGAGAGCCAAGCGCGGTAACAATTCGGCCACGCGCTCCCTCGGCAACGCGCATGACAATATCATTGATACATGTTACAAATCATTTTTTGGGACAGAAATAAAGAGGTTCTTTAGCTATAGTGACATCGCTGAATATCACGGATACGCATATGAGTGTGTGGATAACGAAGAGAACCTACACAATAATCACGGCAGTGGTCGCACCTTCTTCAAGTAGGTTGCGTTGAGAAAGGCATTCAACGGTGGGGGACGCGTTGTTGGAATTTTGTGTTCGTTTCCTGTCCCGTTCTCTGCTTATCAATGTTCACTTACAGACAGTGTTCGCGAGAGCAATAAGTGACGGACTGACGACAAAAGGAAATTAAACAAAAGAAAACGTCGACGTTTTGCCGTAGCGGAGTTAAATATACACCTTTTCTACGTGGGCGCCGCCACCTTTCATTCTGGCACTTCCGGTATGCGTGAAAACATCGCTTTCTTCTCGCCTCGACAGTAGAACGTGCTAACATTTAATTGCAACCGTAAGTCGTTCTTGTTATGAACCTTCTATACTTTTTTACTTGTTCGGGGTTGTAATCTCTTGCTTTTTTTTCGGAACGCATACCGGATGTGGGAACAACCTGGCTGGGTCCGAGGCTAAACGAAAAAGGTGTATAGAACAAGGAAAACAACAAAATTTTTGTCCACTTCTCATTTTTTTATTATTTGTTATTTTCTTGACACTCAAGTCTGCATTGGTGTCATAGGTCGCTTCCCGGTCTGCGTTGCGCCTCAGTGTGGCAATCTTAACTTCCGTAAAACCACCCCTTTTGTTTGAGGATTTTTCCAGGGAAACTCTAGGAAACAAAAGGCGCCTTTGGGAAGGCGAGGGGAAAACCTTCATTGTACGAACTTCGGGCTGAAACATGAGTCACTACCGGTAAAAAAGCGATGTTTTTTTTTGTTTTTTTTTTTTCACGAGCTCAATCAAAGTCACCGTAGCTAATCGGAACTATAAAAAAGTAGGTTACAAGTCAATAAGGTAGCGGCAAATGCCCCTCAAAGGGAATCATATATCCCTCCGCCACCTCCGCATCCAATAGCGTCCCATCGTTTCCGTGACGTCACGGCCAACGCGCGAGGAGGGTCTTGCCTTTCTGTACATATTTGCTTTATCTTTCGACTTTGACTTAGCATTGTGGAAGCCACGAGAGGGAGATTAGAGTCTTCCCCTTCCGATGCAAACAAAGACGACTTTCGGGGATTAGCGTCCCCCTCCAATTGATACAAAGGCTGCTTTCAGGGGCTCGGTTCCCTCTCCGATGAATACAAAGGTCGCGTTCTTAAAACGTGGGGGTCGGAGACAAGTTGGCACCACTCTGTGGCCAGGAGTGAGCACGGGATCAACCGAACCATGCGGACCACTCATTTTGTCATCTTGCTCGTACAGATTTCGACCCTCCAGTTTCCGGTGCCTGAGGCCCTGCCCAGCCGTGACGCCACCGTTCTCGTGAGCGGTTCCTCGGATCATCGTGTTGCATCGCCTCGACATCGGCAGGCCGCCACCTATCCGTGGGATAATCTGCAAGCGATATCTCCTTGTTCCCTCGCCATTAACCGAGCATCGTCAGCGACACTGTCATCTTGCACATCTGCGCCGCCCACAAACGCCCATATAAGCAGCTCGGAACGTCTTCAGCCCTTGAGTGAGCACGGGATCAACCGAACCATGCGGACCACTCATTTTGTCATCTTGCTCGTACAGGTTGGTCCACCTCCCTCATTATACGCTAAAAAAACAAGCGATATATGGTTATTGCTGTTCCCGTGCTCACAAGTGTTTAAAAAAACTGTTTGTGACTCGGTTGATGTGGTGTACCTTCTACTAAAAACTTCCGGAGACGTGGAATCTAATCCCGGACCGATGAACGAGGCCCAACTTAAGCTGTTTAACGAGATGCACTCAATGCTGACAGCTGTTAATGAGCGCTCACTGAGGATGGATCAGGCTCAGTCTGGTATAATTGCTACACTTAATGAAGTTAAACAAAGTCAAGAATCTATCAGGGGGGCCATAACGGAAATAAAAACGAGACTGAACGAGGTTGAAAATAAAACTGCTGCAGTCCCTAATCTTCAGCTTGAAGTAACCATAGCGCGAAGCTTGGCGGAAGAGGTGCAAAAAGAGAACATAGTCCTAAGAACACGCCTAGATGACGCTGAAGATCGTTCACGCCGTGATAATTTGGTTTTTTTTGGGATGGCCGACACAATATCTGAAACATGGGCGCAGACAGAACAAACAATTCTGAAAATCTTTAGACAATCGCTTAATCTACAAGTACCAGACGAAGCTATTGTTCGGGCCCATAGAATCGGCACATTCTGTCAGAGCAAATGCCGCCCAGTCATCGTCAAATTCGCGTCTTACAAACTGAAAGATAACGTTCTTCTCTCAAGGGCCCCCTTGAAAGCAAAACGCATAACAGTAAGCGAGGACTACTCAATTGGGACACGTATCGCACAAAAAAGACTAATCGATTTCGCGAAAGAAAAGGCGGCACTTTTAAGCTTCGACATAACAGAATTCACATTAACAATAAATGCTATGCTTTTGATCCGACCACCGAAAATGTGTACGAAGTCGGTCCCTCTACGACGCCGGTTGTTACTGTCCCACATAATTCCCTACCCACTAATGACTCATCTCAGCCATCAACATCGCAATAACAGGCCGCGAGGGGTAGAGTGTCTCTTTCGCCTGTTTCTGATCTATCGGTACTTTTTACAAATATTAGAAGCCTAATAAAAAAGCGAGACGACTTGTGTTCCATTGTTGATTCAACAGCTGCTGATGTTGTTGTTTTAACGGAAACTTGGCTCACTGGGAAGGTGCGTGACTGCGAACTTTTTCATGGACCTAAAAATTACAATATTTACAGGAACGATCGGCAAGATAGGTGCGGTGGGGGCGTTTTAGTTGCAATTGCAAGTCATATTGATTCCTTTTGTTTAAACATAGCTAGCGATTTAGAAATAGTTTGGGTGTGTCTTGGTACTAACCACATGAAGTGGATCATGGGAGTTTGCTATAGGCCGCCCTCATGCTCACCATCTTTCATTAAAGCTTTGCAGGACTCCATAAATCTGGTCGTCATTCGCTTTCCCAGTTCGCCAATTTTTTTGTTGGGAGATTTTAATTATCCTGATATTGTGTGGACAGGTAATAACCCACCTACAGGCACACCCTCACCTACCTCATCTGAATGCAATGATTTTGTTAGCCTCTGTTTAGATTTTTGTTTCACGCAATTAGTTACTCAACCAACCAGAGTGACCCCATTGACGGCGAACGTATTGGATCTTGTTCTCGCAACTCATCCTGAACTCGTTTCACCCATCTCCTATCTTCCAGGGCTTAGTGATCATTCCATATTGCATTTTAATGTAAAAGCAGCAGTACAAAAACCATCAACTAATGTAAAGCAAATTCGAGATTACGCCAAAGCTAACTTTGATAAAATTAATCTTGACCTTGCAACTTTCCTCGATGAATATTTATCACTCTTCTCGAGTCGTTCAGTAGAAGAAAACTGGAACTTTTTCAAAACCGAAGTTAATAAACTAACAAATCAGTACATTCCCTTAAGGACAGTTATCGAAAACTCTCAGTCACCCTGGTTCACCAGAGCCCTAAAACGCTTATCAAACAAAAAAAAGCGTCTATTTCGCGCCGCAAAATTTTCCACGTGCGAGCACCGTTGGTTGCGTTATCGTACTGCTGCTGAAGTGTACAAAAAAGCAATTGATAGCGCCAAACTAGAATTCATGACTCATAGCCTACCTGCAATGTTAATCAACAATCCTAAACAATTCTGGAATATAATAAACAAAAAGACGCAGTCAACTATCACACTAAAAACTGCAGATGGTGATTGTATAGCCAGTGATGAGTGTTTAAATTTATTAAATAGTACTTTTGCAGATTCATTCTCTACTGATAGCATGCATGATTTCCCTTCGCTAGAGAGTGCCGATTACTTGCCCATGGATCCTCTTTTTCTTGATTACGTTGGTGCCGTTCGTATCATAGATAAACTCAAACTGTCATCTTCAGCAGGAGTGGACGGTATTAATTCCAAGTTTTTAAAAAACACTAAACAATACTCCTCAATTATTTTAACAAAATTATTTGAACAATCTATACAAGACGCTGTTCTCCCATCAGACTGGAAGGTAGGGAAGGTGGTACCCATTCACAAAGCGGGAGATAAACATTCCCCTCTTAATTATCGTCCGATCTCAATAACCAGCATTCCTTGTAAACTTCTTGAACATATCATTTTTTCTCACCTCGTCAACTTCTTAGAATCCAACAACTTCTTCAACAATGCCCAACACGGTTTTCGAAAAACATTTTCATGTGAGACCCAACTAATATCTTTCACAAATGACCTACATCACATTCTGGACCGAGGATCCCAGGCGGACTGCATTTTCCTGGATTTCGCCAAAGCATTTGATAAAGTTTCTCACAATCTTCTGCTTCTAAAACTTTCCAAACTTAACATAGACAATAACGTTCTCGCATGGATACAGTCTTTTTTAACTCAACGGTCTCAATTTGTCACTGTGAATAACAGTAACTCCTCTTTTGTCAAAGTTGCGTCAGGGGTTCCGCAAGGGACAGTCTTAGGACCGTTGCTATTCTTAATTTATATTAACGACCTCCCCACTTATGTCTCTTCATCCGTGTCTCTGTTCGCTGACGACTGTGTACTTTACCGTGAGATTCTCGATCATAATGACACCTGTATACTCCAATCAGACATTAATGCTATTAACTGTTGGTCTGACTCATGGTCCATGAAGCTTAACACTAACAAATGCAAGGTCATGCGTGTGTCTCGCCAGTCTCATGAATGTCCCAACTATTTCCTTAATAATGCTCATCTAGAACCGGTATCTTCGTACAAATATTTAGGCGTACATATAGCTTCTAACCTTTCATGGAAAACACATATTCAGCATATTTCAGCTAACGCTAACCGCATGTTAGGTTACATCAAGCGAAATTTTTCCTTAGCCCCTGTCTCACTGAAATTAACTCTTTACAAAGTTTTAATTCGTCCCAAGTTAGAATATGCAGCTTCTGTCTGGGATCCCGGACTAGTCACTCTCGTATCTACATTGGAAGCCGTTCAGAACAGATCCGCTCGTTTCATCCTCACAAACTATCACCGCACCGCTAGCGTCACCTCTATGAAAACAACTCTCTCATTACCACCTTTATCACTACGTCGTAAAATTTCTCGTCTTTCCCTATTCCATAAAATGTATCACCATAATTCTTTCCTGCGCGACAAAATAATTGCTCGGCCTGTCTATGTTTCCTCCCGTATTGACCATCAACATAAGGTGGGCATTCCTAACTCTATCACGACCACTTTTTATTCATCTTTCGTTCCCCGTACATCCCAGGAGTGGAACCACCTTCCCCGGTCGATCGCCATTATCACGGACTCTGAGCTCTTTAAAACTACAATTACTAATTACTTTATTACTGAGTGTGTCTAATATGTATTATGTTATTTGCATTAACCTTCTTGTTGCTCTCCCCCTCTGTAATGCCTTCGGGCCCTGAGGGTATAATAAATGAAATGAAATGAAATGAAACTGCACTCGTTGAACGCGTTCAAATGCGAAAGACAAACGCCAGACGCCAGCGATCCGCGGTAGTATAACACGTTCGACGAGTGCAGCGGAGACAAAGGCAGCTAGGTTTACCTTTACCCACTAGTCAGTCCAATCAGAGCTAGGCGTTCTGACTTCTCCGCGCTTTCACGTCTCCTCCTCTCCCTCAATTTCCCGGCGCAAAGCACTACGTCCTTTTTTCCCCTTTTTTTTCTGGCTGTTGCATTGTATTTTGTTCATTTCTGTTATGTATTTATTTATTAGTTATCAACGGCTTGAGAAGTATAGTAATCATAGTAAAGCTCTTTCAGGGTGACTGCAAAATGTCCTACGGCAACTATCGCTGCGTAAATTGGTGCCACAACAACGGCAAAAACGCGCACGCAAGGTGCAAAGTTTTTTTTTTTTTCGTTTTCCAAGTGACTCAAGGGTACGCGACAGACGGACTTCCATGGCTTCCTGTTGCTTCTTTGATGACATCAACCGTAGACGATATATGCTTCAGATGTGTGGGTGCTATTGCGGGAAGAGTAAATATTATAGAAGGTTTTTTGGCATTTAGGAGAGAAATGCGTTGTCACTTCATTTTCTTAATTGCGCGATCCTTCGTTTTGCTCGAATTATGCTTCAAGTATAGAAGTTCTTGTTCTTCAGTTGTATTAAAGTGCTACAGTATGGAATGTTTTTTTTTTTTGTATTTAAGTTTTGTCGGAGCATACTATATAAACAAGACGCTCTCGCTGATTACGGTTGCAATGTGCAACCCCCGACGTCGTGTTAGGAACGGAGACTTGGCTTTCTGATAATGTACTGAATAATGAGTAGTATTCAACCATGACTTTGCGATTTTTAGAAAAGATAGGATACAGTCACGTGGTGGTGGATTCCTTATGGCTGTCAAAAGAAATTTGCCTGCTCCCATTCTAATTGATGACAACATTCAAATAATCTGGGTGCGTGTGAAGGTTGCTTCCTCGTTCATTTTAGTAGGTGCTTGCTATCGACCGCCGAACTCTTCGTCTGATTTTGTTGATCACCTGTATACCTCTATTGGAAATGCTACCTCCGTTATCCAAGCTTGCCTCTTTTTTTTTTTTTTGAGGTGACTTTACTTTTCCGGTATCGAATGTAATGTATCTGACGAATGTCACAACAATTTGCTGACATCCGCCTTTCAAACATCTCGCAATCATTTTGCCTGACCCAGTAGTACTTAAACCCACTCGGGACGATGCAATTTAGATTTATTATTCACTTCTGTGCCAGAATATTTAAAAAAGGGTCACGTGTTTTGACAAGATCTGTGACCACGTGGCTGTCCTGATTAACTTCAGTATATCTATTAGAAATGCTCCCTTACAGTCCAGGAAATTCACGATTTCTCTAAGGCAAACATTGATGGTATAAACAGCGTTTTTGAAACTTTTATTGCCGAATTCAACTGCGATTTCTTTTCTCTGTCAGTAGAAGAGAATCGGCAAAGGATAAAAATAAGTTTAAAGACATACTTGCTACATTTGTTCCAAAATTACTGTACCCGATATACCAGAAAATCCGTGGTTCACAAAATCCCTGAAAAAAATGCTGAACACTAAAAGACGTCTCTTCAAAAAAGCACAATCTCGGGACACTGACGAATTATGGTCTCACTATAGACCTTTTCATCTCAGTAGTTACCCGACCGGCGGACAGAGGGCGCTGACGCACTCGGCGCCATTGGGTGGCTTCAATTTGGTTGGTTTCGGTTTCAGCGCGCTCTCGGCTGCGTTGGTGTGTTTATGTCATTCTCGCCTAATTCGTCATACAAATGTGCCCGTTATAGCACACACTAATAAAACTGTGGTACTGAGCCAATTCGAGAACCACGAAGTGGTTTCGACATATTCACGGACTTTTTTACGAACGCTTTCGATGCATCTGGTCATGTTCGTCGCTAATTTCGGTCAGGTTCGGCGGCGTAATGACCACATGCACAAGGAGGTTCCATCGTCTACAGCCTGACCACTGACCCTAGTTTCTAAAAAATATAACTAATGACAAGACCAATGAGTAGATATGTAGTAAAAATGCGGTCCACAACCTGA